>QUSF01000046.1:2512061-2573278 GCA_003676055.1 Chloebia gouldiae | reverse complement strand
TGCTGAGCGCGGGTCCGGCCCGGCGCTGTCCGCGGTGCTGAGCGCGGGTCCGGCCCGGCGCTGTCCGCGGTGCTGAGCGCGGGTCCGGCCCGGCGCTGTCCGCGGTGCTGAGCGCGGGTCCGGCCCGGCGCTGTCCGCGGTGCTGAGCGCGGGTCCGGCCCGGCGCTGTCCGCGGTGCTGAGCGCGGGTCCGGCCCGGCGCTGTCCGCGGTGCTGAGCGCGGCCGGGCGGGCGCGGCCCCGCGGCGCCGGCGGGCGCGCAGCGAAGGAAGAAGCCTCTCCTTCCCCGCCTTGCGGGCTGCTACCCGCGCTGCCTCGGCGCTGCGTGCGGAAATATCTGCCCGGACCTCCCGCAGGCTTTTTGTGATGCGGTCATGGCAGAAAGCAGCCGGCAGATGAGACCACAGGGCGACACAAACACAGCGCGGGGTACTGGAGGTGCTGGTGGTGTTTTCGGTTTGCGGATCTGGACGCTATCTGCTCAACATCTGCTTGCAGCAGACAAGATAAAGTATCTCCTTGGCAGCCTGCGGTTTTGCAAATGGAAACATATACTCAGTTTTTGCTATGCATTAGCTTAAATGAATTTGAGATCAGCCAAAACTTAGGTGTGTTATTTTTATATTTTCTTAGTCTTGAGTCACATCACGATTGGCACTGATATGTCGTTATTGCTAGGGGGAAATATATTTCTTAGACTGCAAACTTCTCTCAATGTAAAAGAAGTATTTACAATACACTTATTTTCAACCCTTCCTTCTTGTAGTCAATATCCAGCCTCTCATTCCTGCAGCAGCTAAACATTCTCCTCCTTTGTTATCCTACAGCATTTCTTGCCACAAATATTCTTCATCTGCATAAATAATGTTGCATTTTTGGTATTGTATTAATCTTTGAATCTTTAAAACTATAATTTCTCACACACATATATGTGTGTGTGTGCATGTGAGGAACTTAAAAATGCATTTGAGGGAGCCATCCTTTGCATTCAGATATCCACAGGTCTTAGCTCCTAGATAATCTCTTGGGCTTAGTGAGAACCAAACTCTTCAAACAGTTTGCTGTAAATGTTTAGCACTTGGAAGATTGTTGATTTTTTTTTTTTTAAGCTGAAAGGAGTTTGCCTTTTTAAAAGGTAAACAGTACTGTTTACTACAGATGTTACCAGCCAAAGGCTTTGAGAAGAGTTAAATTGTGTGGTCATGAGACTGTTGTATAATGGCAGGTTAGCCATTGGCAAGGGCCGTTCTTTAGCTGCACAGAAGATAGCCATGTGTATTTCTGAAAGTGAGGTATTTCCACAGACTTAGAGCTGCCACAGTCATTCAGGCCTGTGTAAATGGGAGTCTGTGAAAATCCTTAGTCTGAGAGAGTCATAGCCTGTAAAATCTAGACTGACTTCAGCACCTTCCCTTTATCATTCAGTGGAATCTGTATTTCACTTGCTGATGTGCCCCAGGTTGTAAGTCCTATCTCACACTTGCCAACTTGGCCTTTGCTTTTCTGTTCAATGAATTTCTAAATTTGTTACTGAGATGAGTATAGTCATTTTGCTTGAGTTTACTTTGAAGAAAATGTTAGTTACTCTTCTTCCCACTGTGATGTTGATCGCTTTAGACTGTGGGAGAGGAGAGAGGAAAATTTAAGAAAGTGATGATCTGCCTTACATTCATAACTTTTCCTTCAATTTTGCCTTGTATAAGCACTTCTGCTGGCTTTAAGCAGACTTCACCATGGGCATAAATTTTCTCCAGAGTTTTGAAGGCAGAGGCATAATTCCTGAAGGCTTAGGTTTGTAGGTGTTTTGCTGACATGATTAATCATGCAAATAATTCTAGGGGCTTCCATGCTAGACTGCTTGTCTGACTAGTGACAAGAAATATATGATATCTAAGTAGAAACCCATAGAAGCAGATTAACTCGGAGACAAAACCTCAGCAGAGGGATTCAGCTGGCTTTCCTCATCTCCATGCAGAAGACAAAGTGAGGCATTCAATCTAACACTACTTGTTGCTTATGCTGTAGCCATGTGTCCTCTCATAAATTCTGAAGGGCTGTCAAATGCTTCCCATGCCGCAGCTGCAGCAGGGGCAGGAGAGCACTGGCCCACAGCTGGCAGAAGCAGGCTGTGACGTGAAGTAGTAGTGGTATACTGGTTCAAATACACAAGTACACAAGTCATGCTTGCTGTGCAGCCCAGATGTTTGCATTACAACTACCCTGTCACCGCTTGCCACGTGTTTCACTGTCTCCAACTACAGATATAATGGGCAAAGTTTAAGTATCCCATGAATTTGGATGAGCCAGCTTTGCAGTCGTGGCAGAGAGAGATGGCTCTTTCCTTACACAGCTGAAGATGTGACAAGTTGGCAGGCCAGGGTGGGTCGGTTTGTGTGTTGAGTGTGTTGACCACAGGCAGGCACTTTAACTTTTGTCATTTCTCGAGACTGTCACAAAGCAATATAATGAGACTAGTAATATCTCATTTGTATTTGTGTAGGCACAAACTGAGCAGGGTGCCTAAAATCTATTTCATCTAATGACCAAATAAATTTTATAAATATGTGAAATGCAGAAGATCTGAAAGTATTTTTCATACATATTCATCAGGTCAAACTGCTTAAGGTTTGCTTTTAAATGTAAACAACTTAAAAATGCATTTGAAGACCCAAGTTAAAAATAGTTGATTTGCTGTTTGCCTGCACCAAGGAGTCTATTTTTGTCTTTATCCAGTAGATTGCACACAGGCATTTCTGGGGGATGTTTCAGGCCTCCTTTGTAGAAATACAGCCCCTGGATTTGTGTGTTAAATAATTTTGGTTTGGATAGCAGTCACATTTCTTCCTGACATACAGATGTTTCTAATCATATAGATAAGAAGGAATACAAAAGTTTATTCTAACCTCTAAACATGTTTTCAGCTTCCTCTTTTGAATAGTGCCTTGATTTCATTGTCACTTTCAAAACTGCACTGAAATTCAGGGGAATGCTCACACTTGAAACATCCTTTTAATACTTAACTCTCCTTTGTACTTATTGTTGATAGATTTTCCCAGCATTACTGAAAATAAACCCCATCAATAGTTCATTTTTAATGTTTTTATCTATAAACATCAGTTTGAGAGTGGCTAAGATTGATTAATGTTAAAATAAAAGAAAAGATTTGACACTATCTGGAATTACTGTTTTTAGAGTTCATATGCATGTTTTGTTGAATCAATTCTCATATATAGATCTTTAAAGCTGTATAAATTCTATGCTTAGAACATGATATAAGCAGAAATAGATTCCATGTATTTCTATGTGTTCAGTATAAATATTTATATGAAAACTGTCCATGTAAAACAGGTATATGGAGTGTGGAGAGAGGATAGACATCTTTTCAAATTAGTCTGTTATTTTGTAGTTAGCAAGAGAGTTCTGTTTCTGTAATCTCAAAACAATAAGCCTCAGTTCAGAATCTCTGAAATGATTTCTTTATGTTTCTTGGATAGTGTTGTAAGGATAGTACTTCTTTTTGGGATAAGTACACTGCTGTAGGTCTGGACAATTGAACCTAATGAAGCAGCCTGCCTGAGTGATCCTTCTGGATTCCATCTGTGTTGCTGCTGTGACAGCTGCTTGAATTCTGGGGTTTTCTCCTTTTTTTCCCCTCTTGTTTTCAGGGATTTTAGTTGCCTAGCCACTAGCTCTGCCAAGATAGAGGGTAATGTTTCTACGTGGCTTCTGCAGGCTGAAATTTGCTGCCTTTCCAACCTGCCTGTCAATCATCCTAATAATCTCAAATTCTTGAGATGTTAGACGGCTCCTTTAATGTAAGCACTTACCTTCCCTGCTTGTCTGGGGCCCAATCCTGAGCCCTTGAAGCAGGCAGGATTTTTGATACTGCCTCTGGTACTTGTAAAGTCTCTGTTGTGACAGGCACCTTGCATTGCCAGAAGGGTGCAGCTTTCTCCTGCTGCCTCCCACACGCACTAATGTTTGTGTGCTAAAAATAACAAGGCTGCAAGACCTTCCCGTCTTGGTGCACACACACATTCTGAGGTCAGTGTTTGGACAGGAATGACTTGTGTGAGGAAGGTGAGCAGAATTTGCCTCTGTTTCTCCTTTGTGCCAGTCAGGCTGCACAGGTGCTTCCATGAGCATTGCCAGCAGAGCAACAGTTGCAAGTATGGATGGTTTTCGTCCAAAATATTGGATTAAATATATCAGAATATCTCCTTTGCAAGATGCAATTCAAAATATATCTAAATATGAAATTGAATGATTTAAGTCTTCACAGGGAAATGAAAATCAAGAACTGTGGAATAAGTAATTATTTTCAGGCAACCTGGTAACCATTTTCCTTTCCTCTAATTTGCTAAGGATTTCACTTTTGTGCTTATTAGTAATGTGTTTTGATTGAATTCTTGTAGCAGGGAGGATTATTCATTTGATTGTGAACATTTCTTCTGTCCACAAATAGGACAAAAGATTGTGTAATGCTCTGGAATATCATAGGTATATTGCTGGTCTCATGCCAAGATCATTTTCAGCAATGAGATACATATCTAAATAGAATGCATTATGGGCATTACCTTAATAAAATGTGAGTCATGCACGCCAGCACTTTCATTCTTAAAATACTTCATTAAACTGGTATATCTGTTTGCCAATGGATAGAGCATACTTTGGAAGACAAATCTGTTGCTGTGTGGACAAATAGTCTCCAGCATTTTCCCTGAAGCTCTGTGCTTAATTTAGCAATTTATGTGTGAGCTCACTAATGAATGTTTTAAGCATGCTTGCATATGTACGTTATCACCAAGTTTTAACTGAAACTACAGATGTGAAGCTATTGTAAAGTGTATTCTGACTTAACAAAGTCCTAGATTATAAATGAGACTGTTGGCTAGGTAAGTTTGTTCTGGCTGACAGAAAAACAAGCTGCTTTATAGCTAACTGTGTAGGTGAAGGTCCTGTAGCTATTGAGAAAAGGTGGCAAAGGATAACACAAATTGCTCCAAAACCAGTGTTCAAGCTAAGGTTTGAGTAGCAATTTATGAGTCAGAAAAACTTTCACATTCTATCTTGAAAAATACATGCATGCTCTGGGAAAATAAAAGGGCAAGTTGAAACTATACAAGCTGTCAGACCATGTCATGCTTGTCTGTGCCGGAGATCAGCAGGTTAGTTAGAAAGAATTTGGGAAGTATTGCATTTGGGGGATGCTGTGGTACTTCTGTATTTCAAATGGATTTTCTCACTTGCAGGGAAGAAGCAGTCACTCCGGGGACGTGTAAGGAACATTCAAAAATGTCAACCTCTGACAGTGACATAAATTCCTGATTAAATAAAAACTTTTAACATTCAGTGCAATTAGTCCATATATTTCTATAGATTTTGAAAATAATTTTTAATAATGATTTTTAAAATCAGTTCAAAAAAGAACATTTAAAAAGCCCTGATCTCTTCATAGTACTGCATCTTCTCTTTATCCTGCTACCAAGTCTATTACAGTAACAGTCAAAATTAATTTATAATCCACCTGCTTTCTGACAAGAACAGTTGTCAGTTTTTTAGCTGATATCTCTATGTACTTGTTTGTACTGTCTTTGTGTGAAAGAACATTTGGGAGCTGAGCAGAGGAAGGGAATCTGATTCATAACAGGTGAATAGGAACTCAATTAGGTTTTGGTACAGCTGTCCAAATCATTCAGTCTTTCCTGTAAGGGCAGGGTATATACATGGTGACTGCATTCTTCTTTCTTCTCAGCTTTCATGTTTACTAGTTCGCTGTGCAAGGCTGGTGGAGAATGATTGATTCTGCTGTACTTCTATACTGAAATTTGTATAACCATGGAAAATATGTCAACCTCAGACAGCAAATATATTTTGATTTCTTCCATCCATGAACACCATCTACCATCAAGTGCATTTTCACAGAATGAGCTGGCAGCTAAAATACTTCTTAAAATGCTTTTTAAAAGCAGCATTTATGTTTATAGTGATCTTTTTTTAAAAATTATTTTGAAGCATAGATTTTTATGACCAGCTGCTCTCACATATCCATGCTTAAGAATCCAGTACTGCATATTCTGTGAGCAATTGATACAAGATAAAACTTGTAGTTCCTGCAGAGTATCTTACTGGCATGTGTTGCTTCCTTTGTCCTAGAGGTGGGTGGCTTCTTCCATTTTGTGTGTGATAGTGAAGCATCTGCAATTCCTGCTAGCTTTTCTGAGCCTCTTTCTACATTACTATCAGCTTTTGACAGTGTTTTTGAGATGGGGGAGAACAAGCTGAGTGGAGGAGGGTTATGCTGTTGAACCGGCGTTGTTTCACAATGTGCTGAAGAGTTTTATTTCTGCTGCTGGTGGCAGAATAATAGTGGTATCATATTATTGCTAGTTTTCAACACATGCTTTCCTACAGATGGTGGAGATTAACACTGCAGTGCCTGTTGTTTGAGCTGCAGTGCTGAAAACAAAAGGTTTGCCACAGCTGCTTCAGCCGCAGCGAGGCAAGGGCCCCGGGGGACCTTTGGCAGGATCTGGTCTCTGTGCATCACTGGACAAGAACAGAAGTTTATGAACACTGTTCATTTGTTTATTTATGACAGCTGGTTGTTGTCAGCTTAAACATGTTGTGCCCTTGCAGGTCACACATGTTTAAACTTAATAAGAGAGAGCTCCTTTCCTTTCCTTTTTTTTTTTTAACTAAATGTTTTGCTGAATCCTATATGAGGTAGGGAAGGTTTTAACTAATGTTTTCTATTTGATGCATTTATTTTGTGGTCAGAAACTTCAAGCACTATATGCAAGCAGATCCTAAACAGTTTGGTTCTCTGATACATTTTTGGAAGTGTCCAAAAGTCCAATTTACATGAGAGTATATTTCTGTAGTGAACTAAGCAGCAAAATATGCATTGGCTTTCACTGACACAAGAACAGCCCCTGAAGCTATTGTACTAGTTCAGCCTAAATTGCACTGGAAAGTGGTTTGGAATATTTCAATGAATATTCTGAAATAATATTTCTCCCTTGACATCTGGTAAGCTGCATAGCTGGAAGTTTCAGTATGTATGTGTACTCACTTTTAGATCAGATGTTTTGGTCCACTTCATGCACATTTCAAAATGCATCCTTATAAAGTGTAATAATGCTTCAAAAGTAATCAAGATGAGATGGAATATTAACAGAATTTTTACTAGAGATGTGAAAACTGTCCATTAACAGTAAACTGAAGATTACAGTGGAAACTACTGTAGTGGATGTTCCAGCCTTTTTGGGATTAATTTGCTTATTTAGTTTGAATTAAAAACAAAACAAAACAAAACAAAACACAATGATATGTTGGAGTGTTTCCATATTTTTCTTAAGGTTGAAGTTGTAAACTCTTAGATGATTAATATTTTTTTCAAAAACACAGTTAGATAAGAAAAGTAATAGAAGAAGTTATTGGATCTTTTGCTGAAGAATTGGTATATACTTATATATTAATATACATAAACTGATAAATACATATTTCAAAAGATCCTGGGGATTAATATAAGTAAGTATAAATCTTAGCAAAGATATCAACATTTTAGAACAAAGATACATCCTTAATACACAACATAGAAGAAAATGGTAGCTTTTCCAATTATATTTTCCAAACATTTTTTGCTGGAAGCTTCATTAGCTGGAAGACTGCTGAATGGGTATGGACATCTGGGCATTTGGGCTTTTTTAGTTTGCCTAGTTTCTTGTTAAGAAGTTCTAGGAGGAAGAGGTTGAGTGATTCATAAGTGTCTTTGAAAATCTATCTTTTCTTTGCTAAAAGAATGAAAATCAGGAGTGGTCTTCAGGTCCACTTAGTGGGCAAAATAAAATTATGATTAATATCTTGACTTTCAGGTAATTCATTGCTACAACACATATGATCCACATAGGTTTCTGGTGAGTAGCTGGTACTGGACTTCTCTTCTTCAACAAGACCTGCTATGTCATGCAGAAACTTGTAGGAGACACAACTTTCTCCCCACCCTTCAGTGACTGTGAATATACCTTCAATAACACCAGAAACCACATAAAGCTAAAAAGATTATCCAAGCACTTCTTTCTTCCCAATGCATAGAAAAAGCATGCAGTGGCTTGATAGATGCTGTGCTTGAGTGTCTCTGTTCAGCTGGAGTGAATTTTTTGTCCAATTGTTGTAAATAAGGGTTTTGTCTCTGGCTTGGAGCCACGTTTTCAATCCTTTAATTTACTTGGGATTTTCTTTTGGCAGGACGGGATGTTCTGCTCTGTCTGTGAAAATGTCTTACTTTATTGACAAGTTATGAAGGTCAAGAGAAGAAATCGGTTTGTATTCAGAGACATCATCAGAAGATGAAGAGGAAGGGACCCAAGGAAATAGAAGTAGTCAATTTACAAATGCTAATCAAATTTAAACCTTATTCAGGTTTTAACTACAACTGGTTGTGCTTTTAACTTTCAATTCTCACCTCTTTTCATATATAATTTCTGTTCTAGGAGGCTAATTTTCTAGCTGCTTCTTAAAATGTTGTCCAGATATGTAATAATGTATTATCTCTTTACAGAGAGAATTGCAGTCAGAATTGGTACCTTTGTCCTGATGGTAATTTCTGGTAGTGATTTTGCTCACTAATGGTTCTGATTATATCCCCTGACTTTGAGATTTAAATTCTAATGCAAAATTATATTTGTGGTCTAATGCTATCTTAACTGCATATCCACTCCTAACTCTGGGTTCCAGGAGACCTCTCACCTAAAACACCTAAAAAAAATCTGTTGTCATCTTTTACTCCCACTGTTACTGGCAGAAGAAGTTTATCTCATACCTCAGAGTTGCCAGTGTTTCCTAAATTGACATTGTAAGATAGTTACTTGTAGTAGACATTTATAAAAGAAAAAAATATAAAAACCTGTACTTTTCTTTAAAACTTCCTCTGTTTGGAGATATTTGATATTTCTGCATCTCTCAAGAAATTCAATGTTTGCTTTAATAATACAGAATCAATATTGACTGCTGCATTGTGGTATTGATCTAATAAATCCCTTTGATACTAATGTATCTAACTTTTAAGCATTACTTTGTACATTGAGAAGGCTCTCTTGACCATGGTCCACTTGTAACCATCTATTTCACTCGTATTTAAAGTTTACTCTCTTTATAATTTCTCTCAACAAATTAATCTGCTGTGATGGCTTAGTAGCAGATGAACATTTACATGGTGGTGCATCTCCTCTAGTTTTCAGTTCTGGGTTGTTTTTTGTTTTCATGGCTTTAAAAGATCATGTTTCCATGTTTACAGTCATATTTCAGTTTTTTGATGTTTTCTCCTTTTTTTTTTTCCACTAGCAAAACATTGAAGCTTAAACCATCTTTTTATATTTAATAGATATTGCAAAGTGGCAATTTATTATACAGAATACTACATAATGTTTAGTAACCTGGCCAGCAGATAATGATTCAACAATTCATGTAACTATGCAGAGAACTATGCAGATGATAGCATGTAAAATGCTTTAGCTTCCCTGTGTTATTTAGCACAGGCAAAACAAAGGCAAATGATAAAAATTTTATTAAATACAATACATTTACTGAAATACTGACATACATGTTTAGAAGCAGGAGAAATAGATTTAAAGCTTTTATTTATGCAGAAGAAAAATAGATATTGATGACTAGAATCTCTACTATGCAGGCAGATATTTGATAACCTTAGTTTCTCCTTGCCTATAGCAGAGGTTTTCTGTAACTCAAGACCAGTATTGCAAATTTTGTGTTAGTTTCTTTTTTTTAAGGTTGCAGTTTTCAAGGTGATTTTAAATCTGTTTTCCTGGCATATATTCTAGTTTCCTTTCACATATTTTGTGACAGTCTTACAAATCTGATATTTTTCTCAAGGAAAGTAAAATAGCCGTGTTTGTTTTACTTTGAGAATAGTGTCTGCCTTAGTGTAATATATTGCATTTCTTTCCTCAAGCATAGGTCAGATAGGCCTTTTGTTTTAGTTAGATGAAGTCTTCATTATCCCAGAGCATCAACAGTCTGTCTCCATCCACCCAAGCAAAACTTTTTCTGAAGTTTCTTTGGTGATAGAGATGTGTGTGTGTGTGTGTTTACTTGTCATTGAAATTTCAGTCACTGTTACCTGTAAGAGCATGTTGGTGGGTGAATTTGGGGTGGTGGGAGCATTCAATACTATCTGTCATTTTTAAAATGAAATTTGAATCATGGACCTTTGCATCATCAGTGTCAGCTTAAGTCACAGTTGCACACAGGGGTACATTACTCTGAGAATTTCTAGAAGTCTCTTGCAGTTCATTTTTAGATTCAAAGAAAAAGGACCAGAAGTGTATCCAGGCAATTTGCACAGAGAGATCACACCAGAAATGATGAGAATCTGGCTTGGTTTAAAGGTGAACTGTATGAGTTTTAGTTTTGTACCCATGCAGTCTTTACTACCTCCATGCTGTAACCAGAATGTTTGAAATCAAATACTTTAGGAATCATCATGAAATAGGGCGCTGGGCTTTGTAGGTTCAGACAGTAGCTCTTTATTGGTTTGGTATTTTGAAATAGGCATCTGAGAGAAACCATAAAATTGTTGGAGACTGTTAAGGACTGGAAAAAATTATTAGTACATCATGGCCTTGAAATACTTCAGAATTGGGTGGTACTAAACAATGCACATTTTATATAGTCAGATTCAAATCATAGCTTTTCAAACAAGAAGAGCAGGATTTGGAGTAATGTGAAAACAGCATTTGTGGAAAGAAATCACAGTTATGAATACCTGCAAAGACCAGAGCCTTCTTTGGTGCAGGAACTAAAAGAACATTCTTTTTAAAATCTTTTGGTATTGGAGTTTCTTATCCATAAATATCAGAGTTTCATCTTGCACATGTCTATTTGTGTGTGTGAACACTAGAGAATTAGATAATAGGAGAGATTTCAGAGAAGAGGTACAAACCCAACTGAACGACTGGAAGCAAGAGTTGTGAGAGGTTCAGTCTACTGTTTCTACATTGGGCTAAAGATGATATATTAACTTTCTGTTAGAGGAAGATATCTCTTGAAGATTTAAAACTTTTTATTCTGTCTGATTTTCCTACAAGAATTTTGCATCCTGAGACCTCAGGGACAAGGCCTGGGGACTATCTGGTCTGTTCAGATCTTCACCATTACAGGGAGAAAATTAATGGGGACAAAATTCTGTTAGATTTCAATCTGGACAGCACTGTAAATGACAAACAAACAGGATTTTTTAAACATTTTAACAACAAAAGAAAGATCAGGGATAATATTGATTTGTTGCTTGATGAGGTCAGTCTCCTCACAAATAGGGACATACACACAGCAGAGATTTTTAATACCTTCTTTGCCTCTGTCTTCAACACTGATTATGTGCTGGAAGACTGCAACTGGGGGAATGAAAACCTTCCAACTGACCCTGAATTTGTTCAAAACATGCTGCTCCAGCTGGCTGTGAATAAATCTATGGGGCCTGATAGGATTCATCCCAGGGTGCCAGAAGAGCTGACCGATGTCACTGTAGGAGCTCTTTCCATTATTTTTCAAGTGGCTTGGGAATATGGAGAGGTCCCAGTTGACTGGGAGCTGGCAAACCTCCCAGTTTCAGGAAGGGAAAGGAAGACCCTGGTAATTACCAGCCTATGAGTCTCAATTCATTGCCTGGAGAAGGTTATTCTGGGATTAGTTGGAAAACCCTTGAGAAACAGCACAGACACAGGTCATAGACAGCAGGAGTTCACACCAAGGAAGCAACTGGTTGACCTCAGGAAGCCAGCTTGTGGGTTTTACCAAAGCTTTTGATGCTGACTCCCATAATATCCTTCTGGACATAGTGCTTAATATACAGCTGGACAAGTCCATAATATGTTGAGTGAGCAATTTACAGATTGGAATGGCTCAGAGTTGCATGAGTTTAAATCGTGCTTGTGATCAGTCACCAGTGCTATTCCCCAGGAGTCGATTTTAGGACCAGTGCTCTTTAATGTTTTTATATTCAGAACAGAGAAATCAAATGTACATTTATTTGTCAATGATACTAAGCTAAGAGCACCTGTAGACTCCATTGAAGGTAGAGAAGCTGTATACAGAGATCTGGATAGACTAGAGGGCTGGGCAATCACCAACCATATAAAATTTAATAAGAGCAAGTGCTGTATTCTCTACCTGAAATTAAGTAATCATGGTTGTATGTACAAAGTGGAGGATAAGAGGTTGCAAAGCAGCTCCGCAGAAAGATCTCTTTGTATTGAGGACAAGTCAGCAGTGACCTGGAAGCCAGGAGGACCAACTGTGTCCAGGGGTGCATCAAGCACAGCATCACCAGCTGGGAGGGGATTGTCCCACTGGGCAAGGGAGGGGATTGTCCTGCTCTGCTCCGAGCTGGAGCAGCCTCACCTCCAGTGCTGGGGGCAGTTTTGAGCGCCACAATATAAGAAGGGCATCAGACTACTGGAGTGTGTCTAGAGGAGAGTGACTAAGATGGTGAAAGATTTCAAGGGGAATATATGAGGAAATATATTCAAGGAAATATATGAGGAAAAGTTGAAATCACTTGTTTCTTCAGTTTGAAGAAGAGAAGGCTGAGGAGTAACCCCATCACAGTCCTTCATGGGGAGCAATGGAAGGCAAAATTCCTGTTCTCTTCTGTCTGGTGACCAGTGGTAGGAAACAAGGAATGAAGCTGTGTCAGACAGGTTCAGACTGAACATTTGGAAAAGTTTCCTCACTGAAAGGGTGACTGATTGGTGGAACAGGCTCCCAAGGTAAGTAAGCGGTCACAGCACCAAGTCTGACAGAGTTCAAAAGGTGTCTGAATGATGCTTTTAGTCATATGTTTCAGCTTTATGTAGTCCTGCAAGAAGCAGGGAGCTGAACTTAAAGATCCTTATGCACCCCTCTAATCTTGAGATGTTCATCGAGCTATGATCTCAAGAAAAAAGAGTGACATTATGAAATGCTCAAAGCATATGTTTCTTGAGATGTAATACTTGATTCTGTTTCACCATTTTGAATTTTTCAGTGTGTTTTATTTTTTGTTCAGATGTCTTGCCATGACATTTGAGTGACATAAAGGCTTTCTGTAGACCCTTCATGAATGTCTCTATAAAGGCAGATTGTCCTCTTTTTCCCAGCTGTAAAGGTTACTGGTATTTGTCTCCTGCCATTGGTCTGTTGTTGCTGTCATACATTTTTTATCATTCATTCTGAAACAAAATGAATTATGGAGGACTTAAGGAGATGATATTGCTGAGGGTACCAGAATAAAATTAAGAAAAGAGAAGTTGTTACTATGCTTTTGCAAGAAAATTTCACCAGGTGCAAGTTGCCCCTTGAACTTCCTTTGGTCTTTTCTCTTGAACTTTCAAGGTATTTGATGGTTTATGAACCTCTTAAAGTTATACATAGTCCAGGAGAGTGGTACTTCGGCTTAAGTCATAAGGGAAAACTAAAGAGAGACTTTTTTTTTCTATGTGCATATCAGGAAGCTCTGCTAAACACCCTGGAGAACTTAAGCAAATAAGTTATGACAAAAACTGCCCATCAAATACTTGAAATAGAATGTTAGCATTCAAGATATGAAGTGTCTAGGAAAAGACCCACTGAGCAGCAGCATGGCCCAGCTCAGAGAGCCAGCTAACCAGGGACTCGACATCTGCCATTGCATTTCTCTGCACTACAGGTTCCCCTGAGTCTCCAGGACAGGTCAGTTACTTACAAGAGGAAAACTGAGAGTTTGCTTTCAGTTTTATTTCTGAAATTATTACCTATAATGATAAGGAATATAAATATTAACATAAATCTTCTTGTCAGGAAGAAAGGTCTGAACTAGCCTCTGACTGCACTACTTGTGAACTTGCTCTCAGCTTCAAGGGTGACTTCTAACTTCCTGTTGAACAACATATCATGATGCTACCAGGATAGCCAAAGTCACAAAAGGAATATCCATGTGTAATTGTGAGAATCAGGGAGTCTAGGAGTTAACGTGTCCTTGTGGTACTGAGATGGCTTCTCAATTTGTAGAATTGTTGGCTCGTTCTTCTCAGCCTCTCTTCTCTCACCTCCCCAGAGCACCTCTCGGTTTGATACACCTCAACCACTTCCTATATTCCTGTTGTGCTGGGGAGCACCTGGGGGATTGTGTTGCTTGTATTTGAGAATAAAATGAGCCGCTAATACTGACAATTCTTTTTGCTGAACAACTTGTGGTTTTTTTAGTGGAATTTGCTGTGGTATCCAAGGATGAGCACCTTTTGCAGTCTCAAATAGGTAATAGTTTCATATAACTTAGACTTAGTGTAGAGAAAATAGTCTAATTACTTTTGACAGAGGCTTTTACATCAAAATAGCACTGAAAATACAGGTGTAATGATCTGGCATAAAGAAAAAAACAAGGAACACTCCTGATACTTAGATGAGAAAACCTAGCCTATTGGAATCCCACACTTAAAGAAAAAAGGTAGCCAGTATCATATTTTGGGAAGAAGTCTCATGCTCTAATTATTTTGCTGATTAGTTTTACTCAGGGGAATGAGTCAAAAGCGTCCTACTGAATGGACGAATAATGAAGAAAACAGAGATACAAAAAAGAAACTTCCTATAAATTCCATCCCTTTGCTTTGGTTTAATAGTAAACACCATTGTTACAGTCTTGAAATAAAGCCTTTGGAATCAATATAGATAAGTCTTTTGAGTTTTTATTCGCATGACAATATTGCTTTTTTCCTGATGTTGTTTCAGCTCTCTAAGTCTGAATTCTTTAACCTTGTCTGTACAAGGAACATATTGTGCCTTATAGGCCTTAATAGCAGTTAGCAACAAAAGTGTGATTTGTAAATTACAGAGCTGCTAGGTCAGGCTTGCCTCATCCATGCCATGTCCTTTGACACCAATACCTCTAACAGAGATACACCCACACTGTCAGGCTCTCACTTCCCTTGTTTTTGAATATTATCAACATCTTCTGTAGCAATTTTCCACTGCAAATGCCTTTGGATGACTAACACATTGCTAGTTTATGTAATTTCCAGGCTGTAACTCTCTTAATACTGTCTATTAATATGACCTAGTATTCCATCTTGTTTAATTCCTTACATTTCCTCTAATTTGAAATTAGGTTACAACACAGTAGAATACTGTGAACAGCAATAACTAAATCTTAAAATAAAGCATTTGCTATATCCCCACAGGCATTTTTGCTAACATTTTTGTTCTGTTTGGAGCCACTTATATTCAGGTTATAATTCATAGCTTGGTGTTGAAGGTACAGCTCAGAGACACATCAGTTAATGAAAGACACTCTCTGGCAGGAGAATCTCTCTGTGTTTTCCAGAAAAGCCTTTGAAGGATACAATAAGGAGGAAGTAAAACTTTTTGTAACCCATCACATGTTTTAAGACTGTCCTAAAAATGAGAAATGTCTACACAGAGAAGACAAGTGATTACAGTTTTAGTCAAAAGTGCTTCTGATAACATGATACTGTTGATTGTTATAGGATTAAAGAAGATTTATTGTGAACCTGGGAGTAATAAACTGCTCTTTCAACACTGCAAAGCAAGCTGTGAATAACACGAATCTGCAGAGTATGGAGTCATTTTCTATTGCATTCTATTGAGTACTGTAAAATACTTGACAAAACTTGGGACAACTCTGTTATATAGTACAGGGGAGGAATTTTACAGGAAGCTAAACAAAGAGCTCTGTTTCACTAGTCTTAAACAGTAGCATTCTGGAACAAAGAAAATTTTTATTAATCCTTGCAGAAAAGAAGATGAATGCATCCTGATGACAAAATTTTAAATCACTGCATCCAAATCTGAGTATCTGCCCAAAGCCTGAGCACACATGAGAAGCAGGGAGATATCAGGAGGGCCCAGTTTAGCTCTCTTTTCAGGATTAGCTACATGAGCATATCAGGACTTTTGCTACCTTGCTTGCTGATATGTTTCATGTTGTCCCTGACACAGGAGTGATGGTCTGTAAGCCAACCACTGTGACAGACCTCGTGCTGTGTTTCATATTAAAGACACTTCATGAACTTCCTTGGGCAAATGCCATTTTTCTATTTCAGATGTTCAAAGATTTTGAGCTAGTTCTCAGGGGAAAAAAAAAATCATTTTCTGACTCAATATAAAAATGCATAATTTTTTTGTAACTCTCTTCTATATTTGACCTTTCCTAGACTGTTTTAAGGACATTTTCATTACAAGAAAAGCTGGGCTTCCAGTGTGATTCCATAAACATAAGACCTGATTCATTAAAGCAGACTAAACTTTGTGACACTTACAGTAAGACAGAGAAATGTCCAATCTGATTCTTTCTTTAAGAGACAAAAATAAAAAGAGAATTGGAAGGGAAAGGTGAGATTCTTGTTAAGTCTAGGGCATTATTTCTTTTGAAAAAGGCTGCAGGCAGTGTACAGTTGAAAGAAATAAACACCTGCAGAACACAATCCTGTTTTCACTCTAGATATTTATTGTGGTTTGACACTGGCCAAATGCCAGGTGCCCGTGAAAGCCACTGGCCCACCCTCCCCTGCCACAGCTGGGCAAAGGAGAGGAAAAAATTTAATGAAGGGTTCATGAGTTGAGGTAAGGTCCAGGAGAAAATACTCCAATGGCAAAACAGGCTCATTTTTGAGGTACAAGGTGAATTTATTACTAACAGAATCAGAGGATGATAATGAGAAGTAAAATAAGCTATTAAAAACACCTTTTCTTCCACCAACCCTCCCTCCTCTCCACCAACAGCGCAGGGAGACAGGGCATGGGGATTTTGGTCAGTTCATCACCCGAGGTTTTCTGTGACCCTGGGGTCCCTTCCCACGGGACACAGCTCTCTGTGAACTTCTCCAAATCTCAGGAGCAGCAGTCCTCCCAGAGCTGTTGCAATGCAAGTCCCTCCCACGGGCTCACCGTCCTCCCAGAACTGCTGTGGCATGGGTCACTCTTCCACAGGCGCAGTCCTCCAAGGACAGGCTGCTCCAGCCTGGCAGCAAGGCTCCCTCTTCCAGCAGGCCTCCCCCTGGATCACAGCTCCTGCAGGCACCCACCCGCTCCAGCACCGCCGTCTCCCCCGTGGGCTGCGGGTGGATCTCCCTTGATCCCCGTGGGCTGCCGGGGCAGAGCTGCTGCTCCATTGCCTCACCACAGCCTGCAAGGGAATCTCAGCTCCGTGCCGGGAGCGGCTCCTCCCCTCCTTCTTCACTGACCTTCGTGCCCCACTGCCCTTCTTCACTGACCTTCGTGCCCCACATGTTCTCACCTCCTCCTCTTCTCTGGCTGGGATTAAAGCTGAACCCCTCCTTTTGTTTTAATGTCTTCTTAAATATGTTATCACAGAGGCATTACCATCATCTCTGGCTGGCTCAGCCTTGCCCAGCAGCGTGTCCATCTTCAGAGCCATCAGGCATTGGCTCTGCTGGACATGGTGGAAGCTTCCAGCAGCTGCTCACAGAAACCACCTCCATGGCCGCCCTGCTATCAAAAACCAGGCTGTGCCAAACCAAGGCAATATTCTAATCAATCACGGTAGGGCTAAAGGATTTAAAGAAAATACTAAGCATGATGATTTAAGGTAGTTTGGTAAGTTGACTGAAGCTTCCTAGGGTCGAGTCTATTTATCCCTTTGTTCCTAAGCAGGGAACTTCCATGTGTTAACTTTCAAGAGGCTGGTTTAGCTTTTTGATATTTTATATTCAAAGCAAGCAGAAAAACTGGGGTTCTTAATAAACTAATTTAGCAGCACAGTTCTTCATCCCTCAGTGATTTGTGGTTATAAGAAATGCTTTATTGTTTAGAATCATAATGACAATATTTACAGCAACAACATCTACCTTAATTCTTTTTATACTAATTAGATTATCTCAACTATAATCTGGAAGACTAGGATGTGAGATTAATTTTTGAAAAGAGAAAGCTGAATACCATCCTTACATTGAATTTTATTTTTCAGCCTTATCATACATATTATCATTTTTTTTCAGCCTTACCATACATATTATCATTACTTTGTGTTTCTGGCACATCCTCTAAAGTGCCTGTTGGAATGATTCCTGGTTTCTGCTTAATAAAAACCAAGCTAAACTCCATTATGTTTACTTTTCCTAAGATACTTGGATAAAACTTGTCCTAAGTTTTGCTCCACTTGTTTCAAATTTACCACAAATATGTTGCTCTGCCAGGTAAAATATATGCCCTATCAGAGCTCATTTTACGGGGCAGTGGTCTCTTCACTGTGGTACAGTTAAACACCTAAATACACGCTCCATGTTGGCAACTTGGATGCACAAGTGTAGCACACATTTAAATGCTCTGTTGATTCAGACCACAGCACTCTGCAGGATCAGGCTCTAATACACAAGTACGTTTTGCAGAACACATTAGCATCACACAGAGGGTACATATGCACAGGCAGCTGTGTGAAGATATCAGCCTAGGCTTTGGAAAGACATGAATAAAAATTGACAGGTTTGCCTACAACACCTGAACACCAGTTGTTTATTAGACAGCTATGATCACTGCTGAACTGGAAGGGAAAACAATGTCTCTGAAGCTGATGGCAAAATTTGCTTAACTCAGCATTTCACCTGAAGTGGCTTAAGCAGTCTACACTTGCACTGCTTTTTACCCTCTCACTGCAAGCTACATCTTCATTGAGGAATTAATAAGCAGCTTTTGTGGAATGACTTTGAAATTTCTCCTTGTACAGCAAAAACTGTGGCTTTTTTTTTTTTTGAGCCAAATAAATAATTCACAGGGAGTAAGTAATTAAGTTCATCCTGTTATTTTTTGTTTATATTCCTCACACTTGCAGTAATAACTCTAGCTGCTAATTAAATGAAAGTGAGCCCATCTGAGTTTGAAGTACTGCAAGGTAACACTGGGACACTATAGCTGAAAATGTTTTGTGCAAGATACTACTTTGACTGCTCTGCCTTCACCTAGTTTCTACTGTTGCCTATAGTTGAATTTTTTTTTCATTAGCCGGGTTCACAAGCACAGCTTCTGTCCCAGCAATGGCAATATATATTAGGACTTCCAGTGTGCAAGGCTGGGTCAGATGTGTCACATTCACACTGTAGTGAAGGCCTTACCTCCAAGCCCCTGAAAATCACTTTTGACCAATCTGCAAACTCAAATATATCTATACAAATTTATTTGTACTCTGTGTCTGTTTCCAGGAAATATTTACAAAACTTTGAAATGTAAATATTAGCAGCAGTAAACCAATCATTCCAGTATTCAGGAAAAGCCACTCCAAAAAAGGGTAGCAAAAAGTTTTAGAAGTAATTCCAGTTCATTTGGGTGAAAGACTCAAGACAAAAAGGAATCTGTTTTATCTGCACCTTCTCAGTCTGGCAGGATGTTTCCTAGACAGAGGTTGAGAGCTTCTGACTAAATTAGGAAACACTCCAGATCAATTCACAGGTTCCTCACCTGCTAGGTCTGTTTATTCTGGCACCTCCTGTAGTCTCAGCATTTTTCTGCCACAGAAGTCTTCAGAAGACAAGAGAAATTAAACTGACAATAAACAAAGAGTGGAGATAATTGCTGCCTGCTGCTTCTGAAGTGCAAAGTGGAAAAGAAGTTGTCATACAAACAGCTCTGTGATAGCAGAGACTGTTGTTTCCCGTGTTTAGTAGGACTCAAAGGGGAAAGGAGCCTTGCTTTACTCCCTCATAAGAGGTAGGCAACTCTGATTTGAAATATATTTTCTCTCCCAGACCTCTTTGGATAGTAAAATGAATGCTAGACACCTACCCACTGTTCCTGCCATAAGGTCAAAGTTGGATTAATAGCTTTTCTACAGTTGATGAAGTGTCACTATCCAGATGTTTTCCTGGAAGCTCCAAAGCTCAGTCCTGACTGATTGCTACTCTAACCTATTTCCCATTTTAAATGTAGCCTGCTGCTTTCTCAAAGGTCCAGATGACTGAGTGGAGATGACACTGATGGACTCGACTTCATGCTGAGCAGGAAGGCTGTCTGAGTGAAGTCTCAAGCAAAGATAACAAAAGCCATTGTTGCTATCTGGCAGTTTCTGCTAGAAAGAGCAGTGGAATGGAGTGATACATGCAAAGGGTATTTAAAATAAGTGCACAGCTTGCCTCTGCACCTTCAGCTAAGGAAAGAGGTGACTGAATGAAGAGCTCAGTGAGGATGCTTAGGAAGAATTTGGCTTTCCCCATTTCATCCTCACAGAGAACCAAGAAGTGCCTCTAGTTGTTATCAGGGACACAAATCACATCTAAAGTAACACCTAGATGGTGAGTCACAGGTAACTGTACCAGGACAGGACTTTGGTCTGACTCTTTCTAAAGCAGTTAATCTCTCATTCCTAGTTGTCCCTCCCTGTGCTTTGTGAGCATTGAGGAAATCAGGGAGATGGACAGGCTCATACCCATGGGCCTACCGGGACACAAGGAATTGGGATTGGTAGAACTGTGCCTCTGAGGACTAGAGAGGGTTCTTCATGATATCTCCAACCACTGTCTCCAAAGGTAGGGTTATATTTGGTCTGCTGCAGAGTGGGAAGCAGATGGACCCAGGTACCTGAGATCAGTTAGTCTCTCCTGCCCTTGGTTACACATAAAGAACTTTCTTCAAGGAGAGTGGGTTTCACCCACTTTTCAATTTTTACTTAGTCTTTGCATCCACCATGACTAAGTTCTTTAGAAAGGGGAAAAAAGCAAAGTATCTTGTCTTCCAATAAGATGGATAATAGGAAACTACCCCTTGTATAGGAAGCTCCTGCTGTTGCACAGCCTAGCATTACTGCTTTAGCATTCACTGGCAAGAACATTTATTCCCTGCAGTCATCCCTCACTTGTTCTTTTCTTGACAGCAGATGGGAAGCAGGATAAGAAGACATCCTGAAAAAGAGCAATTACGTCCTTATCTATGCTTAATCTTGATTTTTCTGCACCTTCTTTCATAAGAGTTGATTAGTTGTGCTGTGTCAAGCAGATGCTTTAAAGAAATCTATTTATGGGGACACTCTGTTTGCAGCTGGAAGTGGTTTACAATGGCAAAAAAAAAAAAAGGACTTTCTCCACTGAGATGTACCAAGGTTATGTTAGTCAAACAGAAGACATTCTGTTAGTGAACAAGATCAATGTGCTAGCACAGCCAGGCCATCAGAATCACAGAATGGCTGAGGCTGGAAGGGACATTTGAAGGTCATAGGATCCAATCCCACATTTCCAACAAGACCACCTAGAGCTGATTTCCTGGGAACATGTCCAGACAGCTTTTTTGTATCTTCAAGGATGAAGACTCTACTACCTCCTTGGGCAACTTGTGCCAGTGCTCAGTCACCCTCACAGTAAATTATGTTTCATGGAGGTCAGGAGGAATCTCCTGTGTACCAGTTTGTGTTTGAGTGCCCAGATTAAGGGTGTTCCTTGGACTATTCCTGCTGGCCACAACTTGCCTGGAGCTAAGTGTAAACATAAGTATTTTGCTCGTGTACCAGCATGAGCAAAATAATTTGATATCTTAATTTTGGTGAAAAAAAAGCTGAAAGAACTATTTGCCATGCTAGGAGGAGGGAATGTGAAATAGGTTTGGCTAGAGAAACAGTGTCTTCTCTACATGGTTCAGTCTAAAACATCTGCAGGCTGACCAGGACTGCTTTGATTACTGTAAACTGCAGACTAGTGAGTGCTCCTGTTGACAAAGAACTTGCATCTTAAACTGTACTTTCTTTATCGTCTCCTGGAGATGCATATTTAGTTTGCATGTAATTTTGGTGTGTTGATCTCAGAGTAATATGAAGGATACGTATCATACTTTAGAAGGTAAAGACTCAGGCTTTATGTTTACAGTATGCAAACCTCCCTCCCAAATTAGGCAAAATCTATGGAAATGATGGAAATGTATGAGAGAAATGCATCCAATTTATTTGCAGAAATACCAGCAAGTCTCCCTCCTCGAAGAACTGATACTGCCTGGTGTAGGACAGTAGCAGAAAGAAGTCCTGCACAGGGCAAATTTGCAAAACCCTGATGTATGGCATCAGCTCTGAACAAGTGAATCCTGTGGCATGCTGCTCTGCTTATCAATATTCAGGGTTATAACATCAGGGGGGTCATACAACAGACAAGGGCATACATATGCATCACATACAGACCAGCACAGACCTGCTGTTTGCAGAGGTCACCAAAAGCAATTTCCTCATGTCTTCTAATTTAAGATACAGTCCTTTAGTGAATAATGAGAATGAAATTACCCATCACCATGTGTCCATTCTGTCTTTGCTTCCCACCTGGATATTTTTTAGCAGAAAAAATTGTGAAATTTCTCATGCATGTAATGGCCAGATGTGCTTGACCTGACCTGGGAGGGTATTTGAAACTGAACTGATTTTTCTGATAGTGTGGAAGTTAAATAAGGTTTATATGGGGACTCAAAACACCACTGAATTGGAACATTTTTATGAAATACAGGCTGACTTTAATTTTTGTCAAATACTGATAGCAGAAGCTCCAAATACTTTTTTTTTTAATAGTGAGCCCAGGTCCATAATTTCCATCTAGATTTTACGCATTTTAAAAAATGAAGAGGCTCAGATCTATATTTAGATTGAATGCTACCTGTAACTGCAGTAGTTCCCTCCAGAAGGCCCCAGAAAAACAAAATTAATAATGATAAACAGGCCTCCTAGTGAATAGTAGCAAGAGGATGCCACTTATTTTTTCAGTTCTGTTTGAAAAATAGCATATAGTGTAACACCATAAGTAAATAGCCTAAATTCTTCAATTTTTAATCACCCTTATTGTTTCATGGGAAAATAAAAAAAAACCCAAAACCCAGCCTTGCTTTGCTAAGGAATGTCCTTTATACACACAACATATTAGAATAAGTTCAAAGTTCAGTGGGACCAGCTGCTTGTTAGAAAATGAACTGCAAGCTGAGATATTTTTGACTCTATCATGGGAATGCCAAAATGCCTGCAAGAGCATCTTTTAATATTCCTGCAAACACAACCATCTCTTCTTTATCTGTGAAGCAGAATTCTGGGAAGGGGTTACTTCTGTGTGTCGATAAAGACATCTATTTCCCCTCATTATTCTGCTGTTGAAGAACATAGTGGAAATCAAGAAGGGTGCATGCTATAATGACAAAATTGCCATGCAGGCTTCTCTTTTCATTACCGGTGGCAGCAGCTGTACCAGCAGTTATTGCCTTTTCTGAAAGATGAGATTTGTTATAGCAGCAGTCTATTTCACCACCAGAAAACCTGTCGTCCTAAATTGGTTTGCTTAGCTAGGAAAAAGCAGAAATTGGTTAAAAGGAAAGGGAACGAGAGAGCTACGGCTCCTCATTCTTTGGTGCCACAGGTTTTGTATAACGACACAGATAATGAGGCTGGCTCACATCTATGCCACTGGCAGCAAGTGCTGAGATGAGTGGGGAAGTTCACACCCTGCAAGGACAAGCCCTGCTCTTATACATCATAGCTGGGCACCGACCAAAGCTGTCTGAGTACACTCTGCTTCCTCACAAAGGTGTGTTATTGCCCAGTCATACCATTTGGCAGCTTTGCTGGGGCGTCTTCTGTGTGCACTGAGGCCAATATAGGAAGAAGCAGCTCTCAGGGATTAGCAGGAGTCAAACTTGTGTAGCCTCAGAACTCTCCATCACCTATGTAGAGAAAGCAATGCCCCTGACACCCTCTTGTAGCTCTGTCTGACACACTGGCAATTCCTTGCAGAAATGTAAAGAAGGTGGTGTGCTGCTGTGGAGAAGGTGCTGACATGGAAGTGATAACTGGTATTTCATACTCAGAGGCTGTTTCCTGTGTAAGGGGACTTGGACACACACTGAAGAAAAAGAAATACTTCAGAAGACTGTGGTAATGCAATGTCCTTTCTTGTGAGCTGTGCAGGATAATAGTATTTTTTGATTTCCACAGTCTCAATAGCTCCCAGTCATAACTCTCTGATGTTACTGCAAAGTAAGAAAAAGAAAGAATAGCTTTAATTTCTTTTTTACTTCACTTTCTATTTCAGCTTCTAAAACTGAGCTGCTTTCTATAATTTCTTTCTTAGTGTAATGGCCTTTTGAAACACAATTTGAAAACAATGCCTGCTTTTTGTGTATCTTCTTGTCCAAATAATGCAGGTTCATAGTGGGACCACTGCTGTTTCACATCTTTGTCAACAACATGGACAGGGGGATCAAGGGTGCCCTTAGCAAGTTTTTCACCAACACCAAACTGTGTGGTCTAGCCAGCAAAGGTGCACTTGTGGTCTGCAGGGCCAGTTGTATCCTGGGCTGCATCCAAAGCAGCGTGACAGCGGGGAGGGAGGGGATTCTGATCCTCTTCTCCACTCTGGTGAGACCCCACCTGGAACCCTGCATCCAGCTCTGTGGTCACGAACATAAGAAAGATGTGAATCTGTTGGAGTGAGTTCAGTGGCCACAGAAAAGATCAGAAGGATCAGAAGGACTGAGAGAGTTGCAGCTGGTCTGCTGTAGCAATGGGGAACAAAGACACACGGACCTCCTTTCTTGCTCTGAAGGAGACTGTTTATTGTAATGAACTGAGCCTTTTTATACTTGAAACTTGCTGAAACGTAACCAAAACTTAACCAAACAAGCACGCATTGGTTGCCTGCCACTGTGGTATCACTGTTCACATGTCCCTTTACCCAAACAGCTCTCTGATCGTGTGGTATCCACGTATCTCCCCAGTCAAGCACTGCCTCACACATGAGGTGTCTATCAATCCATTCTCCAGCGTCCAACCTGCAGCTGAACCCTTCCCAGAGTGCTTTTTTGTTTACAAAAGTGAACAAGTGAACAGGACTTAACAGGATTTAAAGGTGAAAAAGGTCCTTGTCCTGTAAAGCTTTTCTTATTTCCCACAGACTGCCTAGAGAAGGTCAAGGGAGACTTTATAGGAGCCTTCCAGTGTGCAAAGAGGGCAACAAGAGAGCTAGAGAGTGACTCTTTACAAGGTCATGTCCTGATAGATCAAGGTAGACCAGCCTTTGGCTGAAGGAAGGTAGATTTAGATTAGCTATTAGGAGGAAATTCTTTATGTGAGGGTGGTGATGCACTGGCACAGGTTACCCAGAGAAGCTTTCCCATCCCTGGAAGTGTTTAAGGCCAGTTCAACATGCCTTTTTGCCACCTGCTCTAGTGCAAAATTTGGCAGCCCGTGGTAGGAGGATTGGAACCAGATGACCTTCAGGGTCCCTAACAACGCAAATCATTCTATGGATCTATTATTTGGATGTTTTCTGTTCCACGGTGATAAAACGGTTCCTAAGCAGAATCTAGAAGTTCAAGTGTAGGTGAAATAGAACATCCCACTGATGGCACTATTTTTATTCACAGTTTTCATCCCTGTTCACCATACTGCCTCTGCATCTCCCAAACAAGATTTCATCCTCATTGGATTAGGTCTTTAAAGTTACACAGTATCTGCCAGTACAGAATTAGTGGTTGAAGTAGTGAGGAAAAGATGTTGGAAATGAGAGAAAACTCATTTAACTATCCATAAAGACAAAATTAGGAGCACAAGATTCTATCTTGTCTTCTGAATTTTATGCAAGGTCCTTAATTTCTTATGATAGGCATTTAAAGAGTTACATATTAATTATCATATCCTCCCATGTTTTGAAGCTCAGAATGTCACTTACATAAATTCTGCCTGGGAGGTACATATTGCTTAATAGCTGAATTAATTTTTAATCTCCCTTTGAAGAATATTAATGCTTCATTTTCTATACTTCTCAAAAGCAACATTCTAGCAAAATGTCTCAAAGAAAAAAGGAATGGGAATGCTTACCTTTGAAAGCAACATCTTACCATCATTTATTGGAACTGTCAAACTTTTCCACAAGGCTCATACTTCTTTTTCTGACTGCTTTATTGATGCTGGTGTCACTCAGCATTTATAGGAAGACTAATTTTTCAGCATTCAGTAGCTGCCTGAACCTTTTGAACCTGATGTTACACCATGATATTCTTTGCATTGCTGAATATGAATCACAGCCTTTCCAGAAGCTGAAAATATTTGAGTATCTATTTAAGGATTAAGGGAAAACAGTTCTTTCAAAAGTAGAAAATGAAGAATGAAATCTGTTTTATCCATAATGTTATATAGACTGTAAAGTCTTCTGATTTCCTTTTGAAATTTTCTGAAGTTTTTGCTGTCTGTCTTGAAAGTACAGCCACTTCACTAGGATTATGGGTTGTTCACACATTTGAGTGGGCTGAATTAAAGCTAACAGGCATGCTTTATTCTTTTGTTACTTTGCCTCTAAGTGCTTTACTTTGCAGGCTAAATGTTCTTTAAATGTAGGAGGATGATGGGTGAAGCTTAGTGGCATACTTGCATACTCATGCAAAATGAGCAATCTGTGATCCTTAAATTGGGGTCCTGTTCCCTTGATCCAAAAGTGTTGTGTATAATTCAGCTGATGTTTTTTTCTTCAGCATTTATCAAAAAGTAGTATTCAATTTCCAGCACTTCTATATTTGCCATGGTGAGACAACAAAAGGAGGACGCTTTAACCCAAACCAGGCACGTTTAAAAAGAAAAATTAGTTGATGCTATGTTCTAGTGTGAAACAGTCACAAATCAGATCAAGCCTGCAGAAGTAATTCATACTTCAGGTAGAAAATGCTGATCTGAATCCTGCAGCTGGCTGTAATGTACACAGAAGTGTAGTTGTTATGAGACCAAAATGAGACAGTAATTATAGCACATTGTTGAAAGACCACGTGTGTGTTCCTCAGACTTGCTGGCAGTTGTGCACTATGAGAAGAATGGGAAGAAACAGTGCTCCTTGTGAGTTTTAATTGGGTAACCTCACACATGGCAGGAATGGCCTTCTGTTTTCACGTAAACTTATAACTCTTTCTTATAAATGGCCTGCATGCTGCTAAGGTCATGGCTTCCAGAGTTAGACAGCTGCTGGTTAGACAGCTGGGAAAAGAGCTTCAAGAAATCAAGATTAGGAGTAGTCTTCTTACAAATCAGAGCCTGGTTAATGTTTCAGCTAGCAAAAAAGTCAGTTGCCTGTCATGCTGGAAATCAGCGGATTCTGGAGATCATGTTTTTTTTTGTCACATTTAATGAGAAAGAAATAGCCTCTGTGCAAAATCTCAGTGATTCAAAGTGATCTGAGAGAATCTTTGTTGCCATAAAGACATGGCTGGACTTAGAAAGTATAACACATGCTGTGAGTTGCCTCATTCCCTAAATATATAGATGAGGCTGGCATTGAACAGCCTTCTGGAGACAGTGGCATGGGCATCTGGTTGAAGGTACTTTCTCATCATGCTGTTCAATCTTGAATAAAAACCCTTTAATACCTCATAATTTCAAGATGGACATGAGGGAAAATGTTACCTAATCATATAGATGATACAAGTCCACCCCTTTCCAAAGTGCTATGCCATTTGCACCTGTCACAAGAAATGAAGGAATGTATAAGAGTTATTTACCCTCAAATTAAAGAACTCTTACTTTTGCTTTTACTTTTGCTCAAAGTAAGAGCAAAGATGATGAACCACATAGCTCCTAAAAGAGAAGGTGCTTAAAGGTGTGACTATTTAATTCTGATCAGGAAGCAGTATCTGACTGTGGTCACATATTAATGCATTAACATCAAAATCACTTCAGGGGCCTCCCTGCTTAAGTGAAACAGTTCTGAGACTGCTAATACTTTAAACTAGGATAGTTTTGAAAACTGTGCAAAACCTTCATACTCAACATCATAATATAGAACCTTGAGGAGGAGATAACATTAATGGCTGTAAATGTAGACCAGATAAAAGAAAAATAGAACTTCATGATAATCATAATGAAAATGGAAATTTATTGCTTGGTCATAATCAGGTCAAATACTGATTTTTTGGAATTAAAAAAATAAATATATGTTTTATAATTATGTCTTAGGTTGACTGTATGATGGTTTTATCCCCAGTTGTCTGCTCTGTTTATGCTGAATAATAAGTTTTGCACCTTTAAGGCTTGTTCCAAGAATGAAGGAGGGGGAGAAAAAGTGCGGAGAGCCAGAAACTGCACTCACTCCTCCACTTTCCATCTCCTGGACTGTGTTGTCTGTGGATGGACAGACAGCGAGACAGAGCTCTCCTTTACTTTTCTAGTTAGAATTAGCTAGCTGAGGCAAAGAAGTCCCCTGGACTGTGGCTTTTTTCCCTCTCTTCAGACCTGCTCAAACCTGCTCTGGACTGAACATTCAGAAGAGCAGCAGCAGCTCGCACTTGTGGCCCAGCGGGCCGGGCCTGGGCTGCGGCATTTCCATTTGAATCCTATTCCCTGAAGGACCTTCGTGGCCTAAGAAAGGATTGCACTTGAAGACCTGCTGAGTCTATAATTAGTTGGTTGGTCCGTCTTTGGGATGTTACACGCGAGGCTACAATTCTGGATGGTAGTGAAGTGAGACATTTGGGATCCCTGTCACACGATCCTGTCATTGACCAAGGAATGATGAGGGGGGCTAACCCTCACAGCCTCTGGGCACGGGTCCTGGGAAGTGCAGCACAAAGATACCTGTGTGCAGATGATCTTTATATGCAGCAGACCCAGTGGAAGACTATAGAACAAGGGATCCGACGCCTGAGAGAAATGGCAGAGATTATCTTCTCAGATGAAATAACAACTAGGAATCCAGACTTGGTTCCATGTACATCTGTGATGTGGCGAAAATTTGTATGGCTTGGGCCTCATGAATACGCTTCTGCTTTAGCAATAATGAAGAGGGATGAGCGGGATGAGACTGTGCTTGATATGGCGAAGAAGATCCAAGCATATGCAGATGGCATACATGGCCCAACACATGCCAGAATTGCAGCAATGGAAACACATCTGCAGAAATTAGAAGATAAGATGGAGGATAATCACAAGAAACTCAGGAAGGAGATTAAAGGTGGTTTTCTCCAAATCTCAGCAGTACTCAGAAGTTCTGGTATCCAATGCAGATGTTCCCCAGATGGGGAGAGAAGGTACACCTCACGAGATGAGCTGTGGCTCTTCCTGTGGAGATTGTGAAGAAAATATGAGGACCTGGGATGGGAAACCTACTGCTGCTCTGGCACAACGGGTGCGTGAATTGAAGGGAGGCAAGACTCCAAGAGGAAGTTCCACCAAAAGGGAAGCAACTCCAGTGGCCCATAACCAAACTGCCGTATATAATGATGATGACGATATTTTCTATCTCCTTGAAGGAACCTCCAAGACATATGCCCCAGGAAAGAAGGATAAACAGGCTTAGAGGGGCACTGCCTCTAGCCAGGTAGAGGCTAGGGAAAACTGTTTTTTGGATTGTGTGGATTCGTTGGCCTATCATATCAGAACCACAAGAATATAAAGCTTTGGTTGACACTGGTGCGCACTGCATATTAAGATATGTGGGGACAGAATCTGTTTCTATTGCTGGCGTGGCAGGGGGATCCCAGGACTTTACTTTAGTGGAAACTGAGATGAGCCTGATGGGAAATGAGTGGAAGAAACACTCTATTGTGACTGGCCCAGTGGCCTTATGTATTTTAGGCATAGACTTCCTCCAAAGTGGGTATTTCAAAGCCCCAAAGGGACTCAGGTAGGAATTTGGAGGAGCTGCTGTAGAGACAGAAGGCATCAAGCAATTGAACAGCTTATCTGGACTATCAGAAAACACATCTGCAGTAGGACTCCTGAAGGTGGAAGAGCAATGAGTACCAATTGCCACCCTGACAGTGCGCCACCAGCAGTACCAAATGAATCGAGATGCCGTGATCCCCATCCACAAAATGATCGTGAGTTGGAGAGCCAAGGGGTGGTCAGCAAAACCCACTCTCCCTTCAACAGCCCCATCTGGCCTGTGCGTAAATCTGAAGGAGAATGGAGATTGACTGTGGACTATCATGCCTTGAATGAAGTAACTCCACTGCTGAGCACTGCTGTGCCGGACATGCTGGAACTCCAGCAGGAGTTGGAGTCCAAGGCAGCGAAGTGGTACCCCACTATCGATATTGCCAATGCATTTTTCTCCATTCCTCTGGCAGCAGAATGCAGGCCTCTGTTTGCCTTTACATGGAGGGGTGTGCAGTACACCTGGAACCGACAGCCCCAGGGGTGGAAATACAGCCCCACCATCTGCCATGGCCTGATCCAGGCTGCACTAGAAAAGGGGGAGGCTCCAGAATATCTACAGTATATTGATGACATCATTGTGTGGGGGAAGACAGCAGCAGAAGTGTTTGAGAAAGGAGAGAAAATCATCCAGATTCTCCTGAAAGCTTTGCCATCAAGAAGAGCAAAGTCAAGGGACCTGCTCGAGAGAACCAGTTCCTGCGAGTGAAGTGGCAAGATGGACAGAGTCAGATTCCCACCAATGTCATAAACAAGATCACCACGAGGTCTCCACCAACCAGCAAGAAGGAGACACAAGCTTTCCTAGGTGCCATAGGTTTTTGGAGAATGCACATTCCTGAGTACAGTCAGATTGTGAGCCCTCTTTACCTGGTTACCCAAAAGACGGCCAATTTCCACTGGGGCCATGAGCAGCAGCAAGCCTTTTCCCAGATCAAGCAGGAGATCACCCATGCGATAGCCCTTGGCCCAGTCAGGACAGGACCAGAGGTGAAGAACATGCTCTACTCTGCAGCCAGGAGCCGTAGTCTGTCCTGGAGCCTTTGGCAGAAGATGCCTGGGGAAACTCGAGGCTCACCACTGAGAATTTGGAGTTGAAGCTACAGAGGATTTGAAGCCAACTATACTCCAATGGAGAAGGAAATTCTAGCAGGCTATGAAGAAATCCAAGCTGACTCAGACGTGATTGGCACAGAAGCACAACTCCTCCTGGCTCCCTGCTATCAGTTCTGGGGTGGATGTTCAAAGCAAAGATTCCCTCTACCCACCATGCCACCAATGCAACATAGAGCAAGTGCATTGCTCTCATCACACAGAGCGCCCAGATTGGAAAACCGAATTGCCCTGGGATTTTGCAGATAATTACAAACTGGCCTGAAGGTGAAAACTTTGATCTCACTGATGAAGAGGAACAAGAAGTGACACAGGCTGAAGAAGCACCACCATACAACCAACTGCTGGCAGAAGAAACACATTACGCTCTTTTCACTGATGGTTCTTGCCGCATTGTGGGAATGAAATGAAAGTGGAAAGCGGCTGTATGGAGCCACATGGCAGGTTGCAGACGCTACTGAAGGGGAGGGTGGATCAAGTCAATTCGCTGAACTCAAAGCCATTCAACTGGCCCTGGACATTGCAGAAAGAGAGAAGTGGCCAAAGCTCTACCTCTACACTGATTTGTGGATGGTAGCCAATGCTCTGTGGGGATGGCTGGAGAGGTGGAAAAAGACTAATTGGCAGCATAGAGGAAAATCAATTTGGGCTGCTGAAGAGTGGTAAGACATTGCTACCAGGATAGAGAAGCTACCTGTGAAAGTTCGCCATGTAGATGCTCATGTCCCCAGGAACAGAGCCAATGGGGAGCACCAAAACAACCAGCAGGTAGATCAGGCTGCAAAGATAGGGGTGTCAAAGATAGACCTCAGCTGGGAACACAAGGGAGAGCTGTTCCTAGCACAATGGGCCCATGATGCCTCAGGCCATCAGGGTAGACATGCCATCTATAAGTGGGCACGAGATCAAGGGGTGGATCTAACCATGGACAGTATTTCTCAGGTTATCCATGACTGTGAGATGTGTGCTGCTATCAAACAGGCCAAGCGGGTGAAGCCCCTGTGGTATGGTGGGCAGTGGTCCAAGTACAGGTATGGGGAGGCCTGGCAGATTGATTACATCACACTGCCCCAGACACGCCAAGGCAAGTGCTACGTGCTCTCCATGGTAGAAGCCACCACAGGATGGCTGGAAACCAATCCTGTGCCTCATGCTACAGCCCATAACACCATCCTGGGCCTTGAAAAGCAGGTCCTTTGGAGGCATGGTACCCCTGAGAGGGTTGACTCAGACAATGGGACTCATTTCAGTAACAGCCTTATCAACACCTGGGCTGGGGAACATGGCATTGAGTGGGTGTACCACATCCCCTACCATGCACCAGCTGCAGGCAAAGTGGAGAGGAACAATGGACTGTCAAAAACCACCTTAAAAGCATTGGGGGGGGATTTTTCAAAAACTGGGAGCAGCATCTGGCAAAAGCCACCTGGTTAGTTAACACCCAAGGCTCTATCAATCGAGCGGGCCCTGCCCAATCTGAGCTTGCATATAGCAGATGGAGACAAAGTCCCAGTAGTGCATGCCAGAGGTTTGTTAGGGAAGCAGTGTGGATCAATTCTGCCTTGAGTACAGACAAACCCATTCGTGGGGTTGTCTTTGCTCAGGGACCAGGTTACACATGCTGGATAATGCAGAAAGATGGAAGAACACAAACTGTACCTCAGGGACATCTAATTGTTAGGTGAGAACTATGTGTAAATATCACTGTTTGCTGAATGTAACTGCCACTGTCTGTGTATAGCTGTATATTGGATGTATAATGCATGTGTTTATGGAGTTAGAATATATATATTAGTTTGAGTAGTAAGCTGACGATAGGGGGAAAAGGGGTGGCATGTCCTAGGTTGAGTGTATCATGCTTTTATCCCCAGTTGTCTGCTCTGTTTATATTGAATAATAAGTTTTGCACCTCTAAGACTTCTTCCAAGAGTGAAGCGGGGGAGAAGAAGCACGGAGTTTGTTTTCAGAAACTGCACTCACTCCTCCACATTCCTGCTCCTGGACTGTGTTGTCTGTGGATGGACAGACAGCGAGACAGAGCTCGCCTTTGCTTTTCTTGTAGTTTTAACTAGCTGAGGCAAAGAAGTTCCCTGGACTGTGTTTTTTTTCCCTTTCTTTGGACCTGCTCTGGACTGAACACCCAGAAGAGCAGCAGCAGCTCGCACTTGTGGCCCAGTGGGCCGGGCTTGGGCTGCGGCATTTCCAGCACTGGAGGGACTGACAGAGACTGAGTGAGCCCAGCTGCAGCCCGGGGGATTTTTTCTGAGTTTGTCTCTCTCTCTTAGAGTGGCAAGAAGTTTTATTGTTTAATATTGTTTAGGTTTGCTTGTTTAATAAACAGTTTTTCCCCACTTTTCTCCAAGGAGATATCTTTCTCGAACCGGCTGGGGGAGGCACCGATTGAATCTGCTTCCTAGAGGAACCCTTTGGGGGTTCTTTCCCAGATTTGCCCTGAACCAGGACAGAGTACTAATAATATCTTAATTGTGTGAGCTAAAACAAAGATAACAATCTCCTGCTTCATGCGACAGCTAAGGGCATCTTACACATGGTGGTAAAGAACAGACATCTGTGCTGTGGGATCTCTCTTTACTGACTGTTATCAGTGACATTTATAGACAAAGTTGTCTTTTTACTGGGTAATTGTTCCACTTCTGTCCTCATCCATCTGAGTGAACAGAAGGTTAACGGCAAGGTGACAACTAGAGTAATATAGATTTCTAAACTCCATTATATAGCACTCTTGTTGCAGGCATCCTTTTATACTAGTCAGTTAATATGACCCTTGTTCCCTCATCTGTAAATGAGGGAACAACATAGCTGTTTTAGCAAGGAGGTTAGTATTTTAATTTTGCAAAGTTATTCTCATTTATGATCATAGAATGATTTGGGTTGAAAGCAATTTTTAAAGGTCATTAAATCCAAACCACCTACATTGATCAGGGACATCTTCAACTAGATCAGGTTGTTCATAGGACAGACCAACCCGACCTTCAATATTTCCTGACTTTCAATTTCAATATTTCCAGGGATGGAGCATCTACAACCTCACTGGGTAACTGGTTCCAAGTGTTTAGAGAATCACAAAATTACTTAGGTGGAAAAAGACCTATAAAATCAATGAGTCCTACCTTTAGTTAATCACTACCTTGTCAACTGGAATAGTTGCTAGCACTAAGTGCTATGTCCAGTTGTTTCTTGAACACTTCACCACGTTCCTGGGAAGGTGCTAACTTCACTACCTTCCTGGGAGGTCCATTCCAGTGCTTGCCAACCCATTCCATGAAGAAATTCTTCTTGATGTCCCACCTGAACCTCCCCTCGTGTAGCTTCAGGCTGTGTCCTCTCATCCTGTCACTGGTTGCCTGACAGAAGAGGTTGAACCCCACCTTGCTGCCAAACTTTTCTCCAGCCTTGTTCCCATCTCTGGACATTCTCCAGACCCTCAATGTCCTTCTTGTAGTGAGGGGGAACTCACTTGCAGAACTGGACACAGAACTTGAGGAATGGCCTTACCAGAGCCAAGCACAGAGGGATGATCACTGCCTTCGTCCTGCTGGCCACACTGTAGCCAGTGGCTAGGGTACCATTGGCCTTCTTGGCCACCTGGGCACAGCTGGCTCATGTTCAGCCACTGTCGATCACCACTTCCAGGTCCTTTCCCCCTGGGCAGTTTTCCAGTCACTCTCTGTAAAAATTCCATCCTTATATCTAGTCAGAATCTATCTGCTCATTGGATTAAAACAATTACCTCTTTCCTATATTTGCAGGCCTTATTAAAAGTCTGCTCCATCTTACCCACCTTGGGTACCAGAAGGCTACAGTACCCTTCCTTTTTCCAATCTGCAAGCCTCCAACCCTCTCAGTGTTTCTTCATAGGAGAGGTGCTCCTTCTTGCTGATCATTTGTGTGGCTGTCTTCTGGACCTGCTCCAGCAGCTCCATGACTTTCCTTTACTCAGGACCTGGCAGTTGGATACTGTAGTCCTGCTGGTGTCTCAGTAGAGCAGAACAGCAGAAGCTCTTCATACTGCTTTGGATGCAGCCTAGGACACGTTTGGCTTTCTGGGCTGGGAGTGCCCATGGCTGGGTCATGTCCAGCCTCTCACCCACAGCACCCCAAAATCCTTCTCCCCAGGGCTGCTCTCCCTTTCTTCATCCCTCACACTGTGCTGGTACTCGGGGTTGGCATAGCCCAGGTGCAGCACCTTTCACTTGGTCTTGTTGAACATTATGAAGTTCTCATAGGCCCAGGTTTAGGCTTGTCCAGGTCCTCCCTCTGTATGCCATATGTTCCCTCATGCATGTCAAATGCAACTCTCAGATTTGGTGTTAGCAAATTTGTTGAAGGTGCACTAGGTAATGCCTATTTCTCTAGTGACCGGCTAAGAAACTTTAATTTTTATGTCACCATTTGTGGAACAGGATTCTTTCACTTCCTGTTCTTCGCCCAGCTTTTTTTTTGCTCTGTAGAGTGAGAGTGCCCTCTACTGAACCCTATCCATGGGATGATAGAAATTTAGAGAATGGGTCTGAATGACACAGTGAGACTGCATGCTAGAACTGCTGTTGCATCCTAATTTTATACTAATCTCATCCCATAGCAGAAGATGGCCTTGCAGGTGCAAATATAGTTTTCAGTCTGGCCAGCAGAACCTGAACAGTCCTCTCTGAGTGTGTGTTAGAGTGCACATTAGATGCATGCCAATTTCTAGGCAGCTTTGCTGCTATAGTTTTGCAGCAGAGCAGTTTTTTCCTGCCTACAAGCATGATCTAGGTGATGCTAAGGCCAAGCATATTATTCTTCATACCTTCATTTATTCAGAAAAGGCTTCACTGCCAGCTGAAGGTCTGTTAAAAATGACAGAGATATATTCAGGCTGCCCTGATCTATGCTGTTGACATCAGTAGTCAAAAGTGTAGAAAGAAATGCTGTGGCCTGCATGTCCTAATTTGATCTAGCCTGAGCAGTGGAATATACATTTGGGCAGCACTGGTTAGGGACATACTGCAGAATGTCTTTTTTTATTTTGCAGGTCTTCTCAAGCAAGTGTGGACTTGAAATTGGGTCAGGCAGTCTTACATGGATCATCCAGAGTGGAATATAACATCTACTTCTTTTGAGGATGTACTGTATCTGACATGCTTCATAGCTAGATTGTTTCTTCTATGTATAGTGGAGGGATGAATCTTCCTAGCATTTATTGGGGGAGAGCACTGAAGGGCTACTGCTGAGGCACTACTGAGCTCTTCTGCCTGTCAGGAAGGTTTTTTGTTGTAATACACTATTTGACATTTGCAACTCACCTATCTCATTGCAAACGTACCTGAAAATAAGAAAAACTGCCAGACTTTTCCAGCTGGTGTTGTGCAAATGTTAGTGACTGGAGGTTCTCTTTGAGTATTTGCTCTCTTTAAAAAGCAAATTTTAAGACACATTTCCTTTCTCCATCTCTCAGCTAATTAGGTGATCTTCTCTTCCACTTTTACTTGTAACAGTTCCAACATCTTTCTCTTTTCGTAAGATCTCAGGCTCAGTAATTGTACATAAATTTCCTTAGGACTTCAATAGGACCTACTTGCCCATTGAATTTATTACTTTTACTGACTTTTAGGGAATGTCTGCAATTTTAACCAAGTAGGTAATAAAATCATGTAATTTTAGAATTACTTTGGTTGAACTGGACCGTAAAGATCATCTCATTCCAATGCACCTGCCATGGGTAGGGACACCTTCCACTAGATCAGGTTGTTCAGAGCTTTGTCCAACAATTCCAGGGATGGGGCATCCACAACTTCTCCAGTAAACCTGTGCCAGTGCATCACCGCCTGCACAGTAAAGACTTCCTTGCTCATATATAACCAAACTCTACCCTTCTTCAGCTTTTTCCCTCGTCCCATCTCTCTTTGCCCTTGTAAAAAGTCCCTCTCCATCTCTCTTGTAGCCCTCTTTGGTACTGAAATGCCTTTGCAAGGTCTCCCCAAAGTCTTCTCTGTGTTAAACAGCTCCAATTCTCTTAGTCTGTCTTCATAGCAGAGGTGCTACAGCCATCAGCTTCATGTCTGTCTGAACTCATTCCAACAGGTCAACATATTTTCTGTGTTGGTGGCCCTAGACCTGGGTGCACCACTCCAGATGGGGTCTCATAGAGCCAAAAAGACGGCAAGAATCACCTCCCTCAACTCCTGGCGATGGTCCCTGTGATGATGCCGAGGATGTGATTGGTCTCCAGCCTCTCACCACAAGCACCCCCAAGTCCTCTTCATGATCCATTCTCCACCCAGCTTGTACTTGGTATTACCCCAACCCAGGTGTAGGACTTTGCATTTGGTCTTATTGAACTTCATGAGATTCATGCAGACCCACCTCTCCAGCCTGTCCAGCTCCCTGTGAACGGCATCCTTTTGCTCCAGTGTGTTGGCAGCACCACACAGCCTGGTGTCAATGACAAACTTGCTGAGGATGCCCTCGATCTCACTGTCTGTGTCACTGACAGATTTTAAACAGTGATGGTCCCAATACTGGGCCCTGAGGAACAGCAGCTGCCACTTGTCTCCATTTGAGCTGTCGACTTCATCTCTTGGAATGTGACCATCCAGCCAATTTCTTATCTCTCAACTTGGATAAAAAATTATCCAAAAGCGTATCCAACAACTATTCCATCTGAAAATCCATGTGTCTCCAGTTTAGAGACAAGGATGTTATGCAGGTTGTTGTCAAATGGTTTGCGCAAGTTCAGGTAGATGGCATCTGTGGCTCTTTCCTCATCCACCACAGCAGTAATCTCATCATAGAAGGTTACCAAATTTGTCAGACACAATTTGCCTTCAGCAAAGCCGTGTTGGCTGTCATCAATCACATCATTATTTAGATGATGTACTGCTAAAAGGAGTAAAATGTTGAAATCCACTACCTAAACTAAAAAGGAAAGAGCACAACCAACCTTGTGGATGGATAACATTTAAAAATGAAAAATAGAGCATTTATGGAATTATTATCTATGCTCTTGGTCACTGGTCCTTTTCTGACCGTTACATCATACTGACTATATCCATCACTCTGATTTCTGCTTAATGCGTATTTGCATATTTGCATGCATTAGGTAGCCATCAGTAAACAGGAACTTTGACAAACTGTGCAGTCTGACTGAAAAATGGCTTATGGAGAAACCTGACAAGAAAGGTAAAATGAAGACAGTGCCTTTGCCCTTCTTGTCTTATTCTTTTGTAATCTTAAGCAGTAATCTTAAGCAACCTTGATACTGAGACCTTTTTTGAATCTAAGCATAAAAGTACCCTTGGATTTTATCTGCCTTTCACCTTTTAAATAAGCTTTACACCGATCATTAGAAAAGCTTCAAAAAGCCAGCTTACATATATTCCAAACCAATTTGAGCCACTTCTTGTGCCAACACTCTGCTTTTCCCCAAATAATATTATTCTTCCCCTGATGTTTATCCCCCGTCAGTTTGCAGATAGAGGAGATACCTTCTCCAGTCTTTCCTTTGCTAAGCTAAACAACTCCAATCTTTCAGTCCTTTCAGCTCGGGCATGCCTGATTAATCACCATATTTGTTTCCAATGTAATTTTAGTCTACTTCAAGATTGCTGCCCAGAACCAAACACAAGAATTCATCAGTATCTTTGTGCAGTGCTATTTTCTTGCTGTTACTCATAGACTTTCAATCTCAGTTGGTTTACATAGAGGACAGCTAAGAAAAAAATTAGCCCTGACAATACTAGCCTTCTGTGTTAACAAAGAGAAAAGCAGTAACTCCTCCAAATCATCTTATCGTGCTATGGGACATTTCTGCAGATGAACAAGCACAACTAGTGTTGAGAGTCAGTCACATGCTTTTGCATTCTTTGTAAGTGCTGCTCGTTCATGGGCACTTCAGAGCATCTGCACTGTGCTGCTCATATATTAATTTTATTGGCCATCTCCTGTCTTGGGAGTCCAGATATAACCCATGTCTCAAGTTCTAGCTGTTGGGCATAGTCTTTTGATCTGGAGAGGGTCTGGAGATGTGCTGCCTCTATGGCAGTTTGTGTCTTGTACATGACTCTGGCTCAAGATCCTCCTGACAGCAGCACTGCAGCCTGCTGCCAAGCCATCTGGTTCAGTCTTCTTGGACATCTCTCAATGGGACCCTTCTGGTGAGCTGTACCACAGAAGGAACTCTGGATAAGGACAGTGCCTTGCACAGTAACTGTGCTTCTCCTGTCCTCAGCTGCTGCTTCCATGAATGTGCATGCCTTCCTGCTCTTCCTTGCTTTGCCCTCCTGCATGTGCGTAGGCTGGGCCAAAGTCCCAGTTGCAGGTGCATGGCAAAGCACTCACCCTTGCAAATGACTTATTAGGTGACATAAAAGGCATCTGAAAGGTCTCAAGATGTTTGTAAGCAACATTGACCAATCAATCTGAGGATGTGTCAGACATTTCCATTCTGAAAAATGGACATTTCTCTCTGAGAACCAGTAGCAGGAATAAAAATGTGATAAGAAAAGAAGTCTCCAGGGAGACCTTGTGTCAGTCTTCAAGTATGTAAAGGGGGTTTATAAGAAAGATGGGGTCAGACATGTAATTAGGGACTCTAACAATAGTGTAAGGCTTTATGGTTTTAAATTAAAAGACTGTAGATTCAGAGTAGATATACGGAAGATATTTTTTATGTTGAGGATAGTGGAACAATCTGAACAGGTTGCCCAGAGATGTGGTAGATGCCCCATCACTGGAAACTTTCAAGGACAGAGTGGAAGGGACTCTGGGAAACCTGATCTTGTTGAAGATGTCCCTACTTATTGCAGGAAAAGTTCAACTAAATGAACTTTAAAGGTCCTTTCCAAATCAGACTAATCTATGATGCTACAATTTTATGATTTTATGATTGTAGAATAGAAAGGTATTTCCTTCAGGTGAGTGCTGACAGGACTCTACGTAGCTCTGATGGATTACTAAATATACTCTTTTTGGAAAAGTGGGAATGCTGTGTTACAGATAATTCAGTATATCGTTCTAAAAGGTAAAACCTGTATTTATTACCTTCAGTTTCATGTATAGCCATCTGCCACATGTTTTTCACAATGAGATATTCCCACCCTGCAAATCTTTCTGCTATTGTGTTACACTGAATTAGAATAAGGGATAGGTTGGCTGTTACTGTGGAATTTGGCCCGTGGGTGTTCAGTGTACATATATACAAGAGCAATTTGGTTAATGACTCATGCTTACTGCCCTTGTGTTTGAACATGCTGTTGCCCCAAGCAGATGGAGATCACCATGAATACTGTTTCAGAAAAAGACCCACCACCAGACCTGCAGTAATGGGGAAGGTTTATTCAACTATTGATGCCCCAAATCCCCGAGTTTTATTTGCCATGTCTTACTGGCACATTAGCTACTGCAATTGTTAAACTTCTCTCTTAAGATGGATGGAGAGAAAACTACTCCAAAATATTTTTTCCAAAATACTAATTATCACGCTACTTACCCTCTCCTATTTTTTGAAGGAAACAGCATACAGTTCCTGAGTTTCGTGTCACAAATAAAAGACAAGCATGTTTTGAAAAGAGAAATGTTGTCCCAACTTAATTTTCCATTCTTTTACACTGTTTTGAGAATGAACTGACATGCTTCAGATCACGGGAACAAACAAAAAGCACGGTGGCTGTAGTAACAGCAGTATTTGAAGTAAAGATGTTTAGCAGTTCTTCTCAAGGTACAATGCCATTGTCTCATAAACTAAAACTACAGAGGGAATAGCTGTACAGAAGGAAAATAAAACATACCTGTGGAAAATTGAAATATGCATTGTAACTTGGCAGGGCTTATTTGTCTTTTATTGGTGGGTAATCTCTCAATTACTAGAACATACTTTCTATCTCCAGCTGCACCTAACCTTGTTTTGGCATGACCATAATTAACATTGTTAATTACACAGTTCTGAGTTGAAATTAAGTACTTAGGTCACATTCAGCCAGTGTCTTTACTGTCACCTCGTGAATACATTATTAGGGGAATAAAATTTCTTTGACTATAAATACAACATTTATCTGCATGCTTTATCTTAATAAAATTAATTTGGTAATTGTATATTTATCTTATTAGAAGCTATATTTATGATATATTGATCTTTCATGTCAGTTTCTGATTATTCTCTTGTTATCAAATACAGCTGTTTTGTTGGCATGTGAATTAAAAGTCAAGCACAATCTTCAGTTTCTTCACTAGGGAAGAAGCTTCCTTATCCTGTTTAGCAGACAAGATAGTCAGGAGCAGAGTGGAGGAAAAGAGGATGTTTTGGTAGGCAGTGGTGAAATTAGTTAAGTGTGACTATTGCCTTAGTCCACCCATGCATGAAAGGTACAGGCAACACTTAACTTCTGAGGTAAGTTCCTGTAAATTTGACATCTTGATATCTAACACTCATTCAAGGCCAGATAGACTGACCTAATGATGAAATTAGGTCTGCTGATTTAATTTGTAATGCATCAGGGGCCTGGGTGTTGTCCCATGCTCTAGGGGTGGTTTGTCACCTGATTTCAAAGGAAGTTCAAACTCTGCTTTGGGCTAATGGAGAAGCATGTTATCCTGACATCCTGACAATCCTTTGAACGTTGTCACTTTTCCCATACCCATTTTTCTCTGAATCCTGGTCCACAGGCACCACGTCTTGGCAATATTTTTAACATTTATTACCAAGATGTTTCCTCAAATCTCGTCACAATCTGGTGCAATTAAAGGGTTGGTTCTTCCTGTCATTCAGCTCTGTGGGAAGTGTGATATTTCCCCATTTTGCACTAAGCTTAGTCACTCCTCAGACAGACAGGGAAAAGGGACATATGTTCAGCTCTGTGTACCTGAGATAGCAGCCAGGGCTCCTCAGAGTCAGAGGGACAGATGGGCTCAGCCTTGGATGCTCTGTTCTGTCCCCTGAGTGAGCTGAGTGTCTGCAGTATGTGCTGTGGGATGGAGAGCAGGACATAAGTCAGCCCTGAGCCCAGCTTAGTGTGGCCATTATTGTGTTCTTGCTTGTGCATGGAGACAAAGAGCCTAAGCTGTTGAGAGTTGCAACATTAGATTAGTTCCTCCAACTCCAACCATTAGTTTTTTATTTATTTCTCTGTCTCTACTCAGAAGCCTGGCCAAAAATCCAGTGCACTGCATTTTCTCTCAGTACTAATGTGATAGTCCACAGGAAAGGCAGTTCATGGTGAATTGTTTCAGGGTTAGGTCTTCCAGCATTTTCCTTTGTCTTTGTTAAGGGCTGCTGTATACTGCACTGTAGGTCTTTCTTGGGAGTACTCCTGAGGTGTGGAATGTCTCCACTGGGTTCTGTGTGCATAAGGCAGAGTTCTTGCTTCCCAAACTACCATATCCTTAGATTTTCTCTGTTAGCAGAATTGGTAATGTGTTGTTGGGACCAGGGACTCCATATGAGTGCAGATCTTTGAACCTACCTATTTTTTAATGTCTTCTCAAAACAGCTACAGTGAAATGTAGCTTTAATAAGTGATGTGGCAGCCGTTGGGTTTTTAAGTCAGATTTTAGAAGAGATTTGTGTTCGTTTTGAAGGGTGGGTACAAATATGCTTAATGACTGTGGTGTACAAATGGTAATATAAAGCTGTGACTGAATGCAGAGAGCTCTCACATGAGAAATGAACCAAAAACGCTTGAGGCTGCCTGAGAACCCCAGTATTTAGTGTGTCTGACACACACAGCTGCCTCTGAGGAGACAGAACTCAAAGCCTTGTTCAGAAATGTTGACCAAGTGATTACAGAACATATCCTTGGACTGCTGCTATATGTGTAAATGTTGAAACCCATTTGTCAGTGGTGTTATAAGACTTTTAAGCTATAGGTACTATTACAATTTAGGATGGAGGGATTTTTGTGAAATTCTCACATGTGTCTTAGAGGTTTGATTATAAGTGTCATGTCCCAACTCACAAAATTACTCTGCTCTAAATCTCATCAGAGATTTGTAAAAGATGACTTCTAAAAGAGTTGCTGTTATGTTGTATAACTCATTAGCAGAGAAGTGCACAGTATATGACTTTGCCAGGTTTGTCATGGACTTCAGGTATTTGTGAGGGTTGGACTTCCAATATCTGTATTTATATATTTTAACTTACCCTTCTTTTTTTTTCTCAAACTTTTGAAGCCAATGGGGCTCTACTTTTGAGTTTTTGAAATATATAATAAATATATATGCTATAAAAAATATTAAACTGTGATTCAGTGCTGTGGGTAGATATTACAACTTATCCAAAAATAATAAACTGAGAAAATGATGGGAATGTCCATTATTTTAGGATGGCCAGTGAGCCTATTAGGAAGCAGTTCCTCAAGAGAGGAGAAGTGGAGTAGATTGACTCAGTTTAGTTCTATTAAAGTCTTCCTTATCCAAGCTAGAAATTGACAGCAGCACTTCCATCTTGTTCTTGTGATCACACAGCCAGAAAAAGAAAGTTCAGGCTCTGTTGTTTCTCTTGCACTACTTGGACTCTTGGGGCTTTTCAGAAGTTGCCTGCAGGTGCAGACCTTGAGAAGCATGGCAGAATCCACTCAGAAAATGATGACTGCAGAAAGAACAAGTGCATCTTTCCCATCTTGGGCCTGGTCCCTGACAACTCATGGTCTACATGATGCACGGTTCTTGCAGTGGAGGAGTGTCTGGAGTTATCCCAGGCACGTTTCTGAGCTTAGGGAGAGGATGATTTAAAGTCAGAATATCTAAATCAGTACTGGGTATTCATTGCTACATAATGTGGTTTATACCAGTGGGACTTCACATGCAAAAGTAGTTAGATGTTTCTGCAGCAAAAAATATTTGCAATTAAGAGACCAAAATTTCAAGCTCTTTTCTCCAGCAGACCTTGAACTCTGCAAGGTCTTAGTTCAGAATAATTTTGGATCTTCAAACTTTTCGTTACAGATTCCTATTATGTTTGGTTGCTTAAGGAATAAAGGAGGACTTAATCAGTAGTATTTCCCTTTTTAAGCTATCAAAAATACCTCTATAAAAGATGTGTGCTAACATTTTATACTGAAAATGTTTATGTTGTTTTGTGTGATACTAAGAAAGTCAACCTTTGTCTTGTTTAATTATGAAAAACACTTCTAGGATGCAAATATGCAGACTATGTGGATCTTGTTACCACAGATGGTGGCTTATACCTGGGATTCCCAGTCATGGAACACGAGTTATCTCAAAGCTGCCAGGTAAGTAGGCAGCTGGTCTTTAGAAAACACAGAGCTGGTGCAGCTCATGTGGTAAATGGCATCCAGACTCAAACAGAAGGGACCACTCCTATGTACTGCTTGCAGACTGGAATGATCTAATATTCACCATCCATAAGCATCAGCTAAAAATATAGCTAGTGTATAAGTCCTCTGCAATTTATAATTGCTTGTATGCCTCAAATTCAGTGGAAATGAAAAGAAAAAAGACAGCAAATGTCCCCCCACCTTCTAAAGGAGTAGAGGTGTCTGAAAATTTGCCTGAATCACTAGCATGGAAGGACCAGCCAACAGAGCTAGTGAGACAGCAAGTTGGCTCATGTGTTCATTTAGAGGCCTTGCAGGGAGGGAAGCTTTGCTGCTGCCCTGGCCTGCAGACCTGGGTGGCTTCATAAAGCACTCCAGGCTGCTGCCCAACAGGTACTGAGAGCATCCCTCTGGGCATGGGGCTGGCCCTGGCCCTGGCACACACAGGCTTTTTGCAGATTGGGCTCTGGGTAAGGGCACCTACCAAGGGAAACCTTGTGCCACTGCCTCCTCTTGAAACTGCTGTTATCCCACTGGGATTCTATTGCTTGATTCTATTGCTGCATCTCAGCCACATTGGCTGAGTGTTGCCCTGCAGTAGTTGTCCGAGATGAAGTGAACATAATTCCATGATTACTGCAGCTATTTAAGACACCTAGAGAGTAGAGAAGGAAAGTTAAGATATTTCTTTTCAGAAGATTGATAATTGTGGGTTTTTTTTCTCTCTATTTTTCTACTGTATGAAGAAATGAAGAAGCAGAAGGGAGTCTAGCTCAGGTTGTGATAAAGAGGTATTTGTTTCCTCACCCAGCAATATTGATTAAGCTGGAGACAGGGAAGTGTGTTTATTTCCACACTGCTGTTCCAAATCCACCTGCCAGAGGGGACTGAACTCTGATAGATTCCTGTAACACCATAAGACACAAGTCTTGTAATGGTCTGTAGCCTTTTCTGTTGACAAATCATCACCACAGTGAATGTTTTTCATTGGAAGAGTAAATAGGCTGATAATATCCCGTGTTGTGAGGTCAGATAGGTTGAAGTAGAAATTGCCAGATTTAGTGTAAAGAGGATGCAGTTACTTGGACCAAAATGCTGTAGCTATGAAATGCAGGCTATAGGGTGCTGGACAGTGAAGTGTGGTCCTTGACTGAGCACTGTGAGCAACTGCTAAACTTCAAACTGTGTGTGGAAGTACTGCCATTCAAAGTCAAAGTCTGTTCTGACTTTTAGATCAGATCTCTATTAGGTATGGAGTTTGATTTACTGCAGTAAGGGATAATAGGATTAGATCTTTCAAAATCCATTATACTTAAATCCTGGACATGATTACTGAATTTTTTTTTTTGTTTTGCAATCCACAAAGAGTTGGGTTAGATGTTTGCATTGCTTCACTCTTGAGGTGGTAAAGTCAAATTGTTTACCTTATGTTCTTCCCCAGATAAATGTTTTTGAAGACCTGTCTTTTTACAGCACTGACATAACTCTGCAGCTGTGTTGACAATTCTCAGTAAAAAGCATCCTGATCATGGAAGTAGGTGATTTTTTTTTCTTTATTAATACATTTTTTGAAAGTGATTTCCACTTGGGACTGGTCAAATCAAATTTTATGAGCCAAACCTTTCTTAGAATGAGAAAATCTTTTGAAAAAGATTTTGCAAGTGACCTATATTAAAACAAAAAGATTTAATTAGGGTTAACTATTCAGAACATAAACAATTTTCAGCAAAATTACACTTCTCTTGCATCATCTTTACTTATTGCATTTTCATTACCTTTCTCTACTACCTGAACAGAAACTAAAGAACCTGTAGAAAAATACAAAGCATCGTAGAGAATGATCTGAAAACTGTCCATACTTTAATGTTAAAAAAGCAAAGGAAATACTGTAAGCTTATCTACAGCTTATTGCAAGCTATAGAACAAATACAGAATTTATGGACAGGTTTTAAAAAGCAGGAAGCTGCTGGAGAATAAGTTTCTCTGTAACCAGTTCCTGGTAAGACCTATTAAGAAACTCACTGAGCGAGCTGAGTGTGGCTGGAAAATCACTTCTTGTTGCTCCCTCTGGATTGCCTCCAGGTCAGAGCACATTTCCTGAACTTGTAAGATCCATGCTCTGTACCCTGACCCACAGGACTGCCCAGTCTCCATTTCCTGTTCTGTTGTCTGACCAGGTTCAAAAGGACCCATCAAGGAAAAATAGCAGCACATCGGGCTCCAGGGCATTCAGTTGCTATTGTCTGGTTTCCCTCTTTTGCTGTCATCTTACAAAATGTTCAGACTGAAGTGGTAGGTCCTAAGCTTTTGGGGCCATTTGGAAATACAATTGCTGGTTTACTTGTTGCATTTTTTTTACTCTAATACCTTCAGATCACACAGAATTTCCAAGAGTTTACTTTTTTTTCAGGCCAAAAAGCAAAATTTGAGATTCAAATTTCCTCTGAGCCAGAGATGCCTGGTTGCAGACAAATCTGCTTAACACCCTGTATGCTGGAATGGAAAGTGAGACTATTCTCCCTGAAAACAGATTTGCTTATTATTTTGTGCCCCAAAGCTATTTTGGCCAGTGGAAAAAATGGTCAAACAAACACAGTAACATTTCTTATTTTGCACAGAATGGAATTAATAAGAAAAGTTCAGAGCAAGGAAGAGTCTCTAAACTGAGGCCCGTTTTGCTTCCATTTTACCTCTTTTGGTTGGAGACTAATTGATCCAATATCTTGTGTCTTTAGACTATGTGTTTTTTTTTAAACCAAGAATATGCTTCTGTTTATCCTTAAGTGTACTTTCATGCAGTTTGGATGCTCTGATTTTTCAGTCCATGCTGCAAAGCTGTTGCAAGGAGCCAAGTTTCCATTTCATGGTGAAATAATCTCCTGCAGCTTTTGCTAAACATTACTCGTATCCTGAACACATTTCTTCCACCACATACTATTCTTAGTATCATTGTTCTGTGATAGCAGCCCCTTACTTTAAGCCATTTTCTCGCTGGGGAAAACATAACAGTGATCTGAATGCCTATGATGAGCTTCCTCATGGATATAGATGTCCCCAGGTGCACCCTTTCTGCACAGGAAAGTGTTGCAGGGAGCATATCGCTCCAGTCAATCCTGCAGCCATGAAGTGTGGGTGGATATGGTTGGTGACAGCAGGCAGGTCTTCTCTTCCTTGAGATGAAGGAATAGTTGCTTTTCCCAGGGCTCAGTACCTGTATCTGGTAACTGGCATTATGGGAAGGGATAAACACCATGCAGAGATGTGAAATAGTCATTTGTGTTTTCATTGGCACACTACAACCAGATTGATAAATAGCAATCACACAGCCTACCTGTACAAGACGTGCTTGTATTTTTTGTCTAATGCATTTTTTATCTAATTCTCATTCCTACACAGAAACTAGTAACCTCAGAGTCCTTGTGTATGTAAGCTGGCTTTAAGCCAGTGGGAGATGAAGGAAGACGAAAAAATTTAGAAATGTGAAGAATTTAATAGTGTTTTAATATCTGTAGGGTGCAGTATCATATCCTTTTCCAACTACTTAATGATAGCCATAAGGACTAGAATTGTTTTATTTCCTAATGGAAGCATGGAATAGGTCAGGTTAGAAGGAACTACAGTGAGTCATCAGGTCCAACCTGCCTGGTCAAGCCAGGTCACCCTAGAGCACATGGCATGGGTATCCCTCAGTGAGGGAAACTCCACATGTCTGATCAGCAGTTCCAGCACTCAGTCACACAATAAATAAGTTTTTCCCCAAGTTCAAGTGAGGCTTCCTGTGCATCAGTTTCTGCCTGTTGAAGAGAAGAGAAGAGCCTGGCTCCATACTCTGACACCTTTCCTTCAGATACTGACAGACATTGATCTCATCTCAGGTCACATCTCAGTTTTCTCAAAGATGAACAGGCCCAGCTCCCTCAGCTGTTCCTCACAGAAGAGATGCTTCAGTCCCCTCACCATTTTTATTGCCCTCACGTGGATCTGCTCCAGGAGCTCCATGTCTCTCCTTGTCCTGGGGAGCCCAGAACTGGACACAGAACTCCAGATGTGCCTCACCAGGGCTGAGCAGAGGGTCAGGATCACCTCCCTCAACCTACTGACAATGCTCTTCCTAATGCACCCCAAGATCCCATGGGCCTTCTTGGCCCCCAGGACACACTGCTGGCTCATGGACAGCTGTTGTCCACCAGGAACTCCAGGTCCTTCTCCACAGAGCTGCTTCCCAGCAGCTCAGCCCCAGCCTATGCTGGTGCCTGGGGTTGTTCCTCTGCAGGTGCAAGACCCTGCACTTGAGTCTGTTGAATTTCAGATGTTTCTTCTCTTCCCATCCTTCCAGCCTGTCAAGATCTGAAGGGCTGCACATCTTTCTGGGTATTGGCTACTCCTGTGAACTTTCTGTCATCACTGAGCTTGCTGAGAAGGCATCTACCCCTTCATCCAAGTCAGCAACACCAAGCTCTGGCACTCCCTGCAACCTGAGATCTGGACCACGGCCAGTTTTTGTGGGTGCTCCACATCCTTTGTTGTGCACACAGAGGAAGTAGCTTTTCCCCAATATCCCTGAGGTCTCTTGGTGAGGATGATTAGCACCAGCTGAGCTAACTGCTTGAGCTGGCAGTGCCTTGGTGCCTGTCCTGCTCATGCTGCCTGCAGGCTGCCACACGTCCCAGCGGAATGCACCATGCCCCGTTTGCCTGCTTTATTCATTTGGTGTAATCACAGTGTGTGGTGGGACTGATGGATGTTGACTGAATTTGAACAAAGTGGCACGCTGATTTAGGTCAAAGAGTTCTGACAATTTATTTCTTTCATAACCATTCTGAGCAAAGACATTATGAACAATGCACAGCTTTTGCACAGCTTTTGCACAGCTTTCTGAAGGGTCTAGAAGAGATGAAAAAGAATTTTTGCGATTTCTTCAATAAATTGCTTACATCCTTTCCACAAAATATGTCCTTGCAGTTGCATTCTTTCAAGTAGCATTACTTTAGCCTTTAAAGCTTTTTGAACAATTATCAATAGGTCCTTACAAGTCGGGCTCCTTTCCATTTCCTGTCTTGTGGACACACTCCTGGTCGCACAGGAAAACCTGTGGGCTCCTGTGGCTGTCCTGCCTGTCCAAACACAAATGTGTGTGACTTTTCTCATGACAACTAAGTAATTAATATGTATTTTCATTTTGGGTATGGGTAGAAATTTTAGGAGCTCCACATGGATGTGAAAGCCCAAGTTAAAGACACAAAAAGTGAGGTGTAAGATTCTGAGTCATGTTCTTTGCTAAAAATATTTTGCATTCTTACATTTGAATTAAGAGTCTTTTAAATTGCATAAGGAATTTTTATCTGATTATCGATTTATTGGAGCCCTAGAGTAATTTTTGTGTTACTCGAAAGCAAAAGCTTTGAACTTCCTTCAGTACAAAGAAAAAACACTAAAAGCCTCAGCAAGGAAAAAATGTGAAAAAGACTATGTCATCACTACAGTATTTCTATAAAATTTTGAGTATTTCATGCACAGAAGTGAAAGTCACTTGACATCATGCTTTTGAAAAGAAAATTGCTTTGGAGTATTTTGCAGCCATCAACACTGACAACAGCATCTTCTCAGAGAATGGGCTTTTATCAGCTGTGAGGTGGTAAGAGAGCTCAGCTGGCTTACAATAATGAAGACATAGTGTGAGTCCTTATGACACTTTTACTGCCTGAGATGTAGCAATAATTTTTTAAAGTCCATTCCTTCTGTTTACACCACGGAATCACAGAATCAAAGCACTGTGTTCCTTTGAAGTAATAAATAAGCTTTTCATTTCTCTTGGCTAATTCATATTTAGTGGTCAGTCATGCTTTCTTCCAGAAATTCTACAGAAATAGGGTCTGGTTCCTACTGCTAGTCAGGCCCAGTTACTTATTTGTGTTGTAAGCCTGAGTAAGAAAACACCTAAGAACATAAAGCACCAGACATTGGCACTCCCAGATAAATGTTAATGTCAGTGTCTTGCGCTGAATATTTTTGTCATATCAGAATCAGAACCTGGAGGTTTTGCTGCTTTTGGGAGAGGATGTACTCCAAGAAGGAAGTCTTAGTATGGCCTGTCAGCAATACATTAAGATCACAGAATCGCAGAATTAACCAAGCTGAAAAAGACCTTTGAGATCATCCAGTCCATCCTATGACCTAACACCACTGTGTCAACCAGATTGTGGCACTAAGTGCTGCATCCAGTCTTTTCTTAAACACCTCCAGGGACAGTGATTCCACCTCCCTGAGCAGCCAATTCCAATGTCCAGTCACTCTTCCTATGAAGAACTTCTTCTTAAAGTCCAGCCTAAACTTGCCCTGGGACAGAAGCCCAGTGGGAAGGCCATGTCCTCTTGTCCTGTCACTGGTTACATGGAAGCAAACATGGACCTCACCCAGCTACACCCTCTTCTCAGGCAGCTGGGGAGAGTGATAAAGGTCACCCCTGAGCCTCCTCTTCTCCAGGTTAAATACCCCAAGCTCCCTCAGCCACTCCTCAGCCACGGGGTTCTAAACCCCTCACCAGCCTTGTTGTCCTTCTCTGGACATGCTTCAGCAGTTCAACATCCTTACTAAACAGGGGGGCTCAGAATTGGACACACAACTCCAGGTGTGGTCTCACCAGTACCAAGTACATGGGGCTCATCCAGTTCCCTCTGCAGAGGCCTTCTACCCTCTGGCAGATCAATAGTCACACTCAACTTGGTGTCATCTGCAAATTTGCTAATGGTAGACTCATTCCTGGGCAGCACTACCAGTGACTGTCCCCAGCTGGATGCAGCACCATTCACCTCCCCTCTCTGGTCTGGCCCTGCAGCCAGTTCCTAACGCAGCAGAGGGTGCTCCTGTCCCAGCTGTGGGCTGCAGCTTTTCCAGCCGTGTCCTAAGGGGAGATGGTGTCAAAGGCATTGCTGAAGGTCAGGCAGACAACGTCCACAGCCTTCCCCTCATCCATCAGGTGGGTCACCTGGTTATAAAAGGAGATCAGGTTGTTCGGGGAGGATCTGCCCCTCCTAAATCCATGCTGGCTGGGACTGATCCCCAGGGCATTCTGTAGGTGCCGTGTGATGCCACTCAAGATGATCTGTGCTATAACGTTGCGGGGCATCAAGGTCAGGCTGACAGGCCTGTAGTTTCCCAGATCCTCCTGTTCTTCTTGTGGATGGATGTCACACTGGCCAACCTCCAGTCATCTGGGACCTCCCAGAGCCAGGACTGATGGTATATGATGAGAAGTGGCTTGGGGAGACCTTCTTCCAGCTCCCTCATCACCCTGGGATGGCCCATCTGGTCCCACAGCCTTGTGAGCATCTAAGTGGCTCAGCAGGTCACTGCTTTCTCTTCAGTTACAGGGGGGGCTATTCTTGTCCCCATCTACCTAGGCCAGTTGTTCTGATTTCCTCTAGTATTTTCACTGTTCTGTGTCTGCCAGGTTTGGTAAAATCTGATGTGGAGTCCAGCACTTTAGGCTCATTTCTGAAACCTGGTGACCACTTCAGCCCTGCCTCTTTTCCTAGTACTGGAAGCTTCTGCACTGTGCTGTGCATCTTTCCCAAACCCCACCCTCCTGCAGATGGGGAAGCAAAAAATCTTTTTCTCTGCTACTTGCTGTAGAAGGAAGGCTGGTGGGTCTATTCTGAGGTCTATTCCTCAGTTCCAACTGAGGAACAGCTGATATGAGTGCCAGCCAACTGCTGCATAGAAAGGAATATAAGAGCAAACTTGTATCTGTGTGGAATCCTATGCAGTAGTCACTCTAAATGTCCAGAATATCTTTTTTTGGTTGTGTTAATTTTCTGTTTTGTAAATAGCCACAGGACATGTCACAGTTTTGTTACCCTATGCTGTGTGCAAGGCAAAGTAGGAATAAGTAGGCTGATGCAGGTAAGAAAGACACTGAATCAATACCACTAAGAGGTAGAAAATAATGGTATAAGTCCATGTGTGAGGTGTTAGTCAGAGCTGAATTAGCAGGCAGAAGGCAAATGAGTTACTACTTCATAAATATTTCAAAGTGCTTGATGAAATACTTTTTTATTTAGCTCAACAGCCATATACAGTTTTGGAGAGAGGCTCTCCTTGAAACAATAACAGTAAATAAAAAACATCCTGACTTTATTGATGCATTTGTATGAGGAGGTTAAAAGGCTGGTATCTCTACTGTGACTCCAAACTACAGAAATGCTGAACTGAATGTGAGTAAATGATTATGTACAAGAAACAATCTTCATCTTCGCTTCATCTTTAACTTACTCACTTTACACTCAGTAGCTAGCTCCATTTCAAGTGTATTGTCTTTTGTTACTTTTTGTCTGGTTAAGTTTAGCCTTAAAGTAAGTATTTATTCTTTAAGATTCTTGAAAATCAAATGAAAGTTCTCCTTTCTTCCATCTAATATTAAAAGTAACAGGGAAAATAAAGAAAAGTAGGTAGCTTATCAGGACATGAGTGTGTCACACCATGCATTAGTCCAACGTAACCAACTGATATTCTGGAGCTGTTTTCAAAGCTTTTAATGAAAAAAAGCTCTTCAGAAAAGTTGTTGCCTCCTCCTTTAACTCTCTTTCTTTGCAGCAAATTTGAGTATGAACTTGATCTCAAATTGTGTAGCAAATAAGATTGTGATGCATTCATGGTATTGTAAAATTCCCAGAGTCTTCCTGAAGTAGACAACCTAGAAGTTCATGTCTATTTTCCTTGTGTATGAAATGATAAAAGAAGAGTGATTGTCTTAAACTAGATTTTCTGATTTTAATTTGCTGTGAATTACTAGGAAACTTGCCAGGTCAAGATACAAATAAGAAAAATTTTCTTTACAGAAGTCTAGATACGTATAATAAAACTATCCCTGATTAGGTGAGATTTTCTGGATAATTTTATGCAAGAAGCTTGCCTAAATCATAGAAAAATTAAATTGCTTAGATTGGAGAAAACCTTTAAGATCATTTAATCCAACTGTAGGTCTGGTGCTGCCAAGTCTGCTGCTAAGCCATGTCCCCAAGTGCCACATCTACATACCTTCTAAATACCTACATGTATACTCAGCCACTTCCCTGGGCAGTTTGTTCCAATGTTTTACAGCCCTTTCTGTGAGTCTGACTTGGCTTTAAAACCCACACATTTAATGTGTATAAATTGACCATCTAAAGTCCCACATTTAATGTGTTGGAGATGATGCGTTATGAGGATGGATTTTAAATGATCAGTTTTAAGAAAGACAAGGAACTGATATGTGGGCCTTTTTTTTTTTTACCACTTGCATCTACTTTTCATTTACATTTGTTTGTGGAATCTGTTGCTGAAAGATTTCATATCACAAGTGATAGTTGCTACAGTGAAAACAAAGTAGTGGATGGTAGCTCTTGGATGGACCCAGCCAGGGACAGACAGAAGTGCTTCTTGACTGGTCAGTGTGGGATCAGCAACCTCCATGCAACTTGCATTTGATACTAATTATGTGGCTAGATAAATGGTTGTGATTTACCTCAAGAGCTGTCAGCTGATCCTAGCTGTGGATTTTGTAAATGAGAATATTTATCTTTTTTTCCTACACTAACTTTCCCCATCGTTGGGACCTCTAGACAGAGGAAAATGCCTAAGGGGTGGTTTATTCAGTCATTCAGAATCCTATTGCTAGTTCCCCTTGAATAGAAAGTCCTCAGTGGTCCTGGAAACCTCAGCTGGCCTTTAGGCATCTCCTTCAGCAAAATCATGATGGATTTTACGGTTATGCTTGGAATTAAGGGTTGTGTCACTTGGGTAGATAAGAACAAGCTTTTGAAATGGTGCTCCCTGAGGCCTGGATGTACAGTGTCAATTATTTTCCTGGGTAATTTGTGAATGCTTGGCCTGAATCCCCTTTGTGTGCTCCATAACACAACTCTCCTCAGCTGCTAGTATCCTGAAAATAAAGGCCACGTTAGAAAGACTGTGGCACAGATGTATAAACAAACAGAATTGCTCTAAATTTGAAGCTTTTAGTTTTATTGTGTTATCCAAAAGCCCCATCCTAACCATGTTCTATTCAGCGATTATACTTATCCATAGCACAACCTTTTGTGGACAGTTTAATTGCCTAAAATATCAAAAGAGAAATACAACATTTCTTGGCAATGAGCAAATTAAAAATTCAAAAGGTGTCTGGATCTGGTGCTGAGTGATGTGGTTTAGTGGCTTAGAGGTTACAGTGGTAGTGTTGGGTTGCCAGTTGGACTGGATGACTCTGAAGGTCTCTTCCAACCCTAATGAATCTATAATTCTATTTATATATAGAACATCTTCTTTCCTTTGGTAAACAACAAGGTAAACTAACATGCTATTGTGTTAAATTCCCCACTGCCTTAAAACACTGTTCCTTGATCAAATTTATTTATATTTCAATGAAGTAAGCACTAAAAAAGTTTGGTTTTCACCTGTTGATGATGTTTGAACGTTGGGTCCAGTAATGAAAGAATTGGTTGGAGTGAGAAATGTTGATATTACCAGCTAATAAGAATGTCAAGATTCCAGGGTGAGTTGGAAATTTTTGTTAGTCTGAATAAAGCTAAATACCATACAATGTTTAAGGAGACTATAATAGATGAAATTTTTAATTCAGTCCTATTTACAAAATAAACAGCATTTAAGTAATGAAAGATGACAAATTGGTGATAAAAAGGGAATTTTAAACAAAATTTAATTTTTAACAAAATTTAAACTTTTTAAAGAGTTTTACTGATTTATGTTGCCTTCTGAGAATTGTTTTATAGTTTTTTTTCTATGGAGACATTATATAGTAGCTCTTATTGTGAATGCAGAGTAAAGGCTTTAAGCACAAGAAAGAAAGAATGGGTTTTGTCATTAACACTGGGACAAAAGGGTCCCAAGTCTGACCTGCAAAGGTGCCAAATGCTCCTTGTATTGCTTTGAGCAAAGCACTGAAGCTCACATTTGTCAAGAATTTAAGCATATAAAAGATTTTTATTTGCTAACACTTGAGTTATTTCATTAAATGCAATTTCTCTTTCAAGAAAATACATTTAGAGAACACTAGTGCAAATTTTGGCCAAAATATTTTTCATAGTTTAGGGGACAATTTCTAAAAAAAAAAAATAATAAAAAAAGGAGATTTTGAAAGCTATGTTTATGTTTTCAGTTGCCCTGCTAATGAAAATTTTCACTTTTTTGCCCTTCTTGGCAGTTCCAGTCACAAGCTGACATCCATTGTTTTGTTTTTACTGTGGCAGCTATCCCTACTGACATGAAATCTTTCAGCAAGAGATTTCACAAGCAAATGGAAATGAAAATCAGATGTAAGTGGTATAAAATCCAGGATTTTCATTGTCAAAATCTGTCAATATTGTTTGTGTTATTTACTAAACTGAAGTATACATTTTTTTCTTCTTCCAATGCAGAGCTATCATTTCTTTATGTAAACTCTTTTTTATGAAATTATCACTAGGTCAAAAAAGGGAGATTCAACCAAAATGCTTTCATTAAAAAGCTTAGATTAAGGTACAATTTTAAAGAACAAAAAAAAAGAAAAAAGCAAAAATTTCCTCTGAAATGCCAGAGATTCAAAAAACTATTTAGATATGAAGCTAACAACAAACTCTGCTGCAATCTGTGCACAGAAGCTGCAGCTGCAGGAGAACCTGCTGGCAGTGGCTAACTCATGCAGTTCTCCATGGGGAAGTTGTCTGTGACAAGATTTGAGCAGGGAGCAATGTTAGCTCTAAATTTAGGAGCAAAGTTAGCTCTAAATTTATCTCTGCATTTCAATAGGTTTAATTCTTTTTATGGGAAAGGAACAAATTAAACATCTTCATGAAAAGCAAAATAGTGAAAAATATTGTTCACTTTTTAATTTTCTACCTCACCTGTAAAATCTGCAAATTGATGGTTAATTTAATTTTACTTTACTTCATTTTCTTCACATAGATATTTCACCTCTTTTCAAACCATCTTCTACTGAATGTCATGTTGTGTTTATATATTTGATTCAACTTAGTATGTGGTTCTAAAACCTCCTGATGATGTGTAACACTTACTGAAAGTTTACCAGCTGCAGAAGATAAGTTTATTTAACCCATAGGCTGGAAGATTAAGTGAAAATATTTTCAGAACTAGGTAGCATTGTATATTAATTTGAAAGTACTTTTTAATTTTTTTTGAGATGAGTTATTTTAGTTTCATTGCAATGGACATCAAGTAAAATCAGAATGGGTTAGGTTATATTGTGGTCAAAGGTTTTGTAAATTTTAGCATGAATTTATAGATATCACTGATTTTTAGTGGGAACAGCACTGTTTCTCAAAGTTATAATGATTCCTTTCCATTGCAGGAGGGTTGCAACCTTAGACTTAAAGGCTCCCTTCCATCCCAAAGCATTCTGTGATTCTGTGAATTTGCATAATGAGAAAATAGCAAGGGAAAAAATGCAAATAATGTTATTCTGAAGCTTGCTCCAACAAACTGTGCAGAAATAAACAGTTTTGATCTCCATGAAGCCCATGAAAGCATTTATTTCAAAGTTGGCACCTCTTGTGTAGAATTGCATTTGGGTTTTCTGTCTCATGAAATTCAGGAGAGATTCACACCACTGGAAAACTTGTACAATTTAAGCAACAAATGGATGTATTTGGGACCCTTCTTAATCTTTTCTCTCTAGGAATATGCTTTTCTTCTCCCACTATGGACACATGAGGACATTTATCCTAACATTTCCATCCCAATGCTGGAATCTTTTCCTGTGAATCCAACAGAGGAAAATGTGCTAGGCACTCTATGTCTCAAATTTCCTCTTCATCTAGATGTTTTTGAAGTTTTCTGTCTAAACCACCTTGTTCCAGAAACAGAGGGGATTGTGCCAGAAAAGAGACTCCCTGTTCCAGTAAGACATTGCTTAAGACTTAGGAAATGAGAGAAGAAAGAAAACTAAACTAAGCAAACAGTTCCTCAAAATAGTAATTGAAACAAATTGAGACTTCATTCATAGAAAGTAGAAATAAAAACACACTTTGATCTGTCCTGAAATGTATCTTCCTATTTGACATTGTCACCTGGGCAAAAATAAAGCAGTTCAGACATTTAAAAAATCCTGACTGTATTTCCTATGAAACAGATGCTGTCCCATGCTTTAATTATCCTTGACAACTTTCCTCTCTAGAGCTCCTGCTTGTATTATCAATCTGTGCTTTGCTGTCAGTCACAAAAATATTTCACAGTGTTGCTCTGTTTTTCCCCAGATTGTCTTTATGACAGCACTTCAGGTATTAAAAGCTATATAGTCAAGCTTCATTTAAACTGAGTATCTGTAATGTATTGGGAAAGAAACTGTAAAATTGTAAATCTGAATAAAAGATATGGCAAAGAGGGGCATATCTTTCTGTGCATGCATTTGAGTAAACAAAGGCTAAAGGTGAAATCAAGAAGTCTTAATATAGGGTATAATCTGCTTTCTTGTGGATTGTAGATTAAAACCATTGTAGGAATACAATATAGTTTATTCCCTCCCTTTCTAACACCACGCACAAGGAAAGGTATTTGTTCTCAGTAATAAAAGGCTGGAAAACAATGATGAAATACTGAATGGAGAAATGTTGAAGTTTCCTGTTTCTGGTCCTGGAACACAAGCCTGCAACATTCACATGCACAAGTAGTGTATGTTGATACATCTCTAGTCAGATAGACATAATTTTTTGTAGACATAATCTTGTCACAATAATTGTGGATTTTTGGATTGTAAATTTTTGGATTGAAAAAGACACTATAAAGCAATCAGAAAGGCTGTGGTAGTAAATTAACATCTGCTGTACTGCTAGACTGTAAAGCTCTTGAAAAGAGTGAGAACTGATAATAACTTAGAATAGCAGGAAGGACAGGCTTGCATTCAGCCTCAGTCATCTGTTTGAAATCGGCTGAGAGGAACTGACTAACCTCGAGGGAAGAGCATTTATTACCAATGGACAAGCTGAAAGCGCATCTGAGAATCCATGGGTTTGGTAATGTTTGTTTGCAGTTAATGTAATAATTTTGCCTGTATGGAGTTAGTTTGGAGACAGAGCTAATAAGAAGAGACTGAATACTTACAAGTAAGTGTTGCATTCAATAGTCACCATACAAGGGAATTGGATCAGAGTGTTATCTGACCTCCTGAAATTTCATATGTTCTCCAACTACATAAAATATGAAAAAAAAGTCAAGGGGATTCAAAGCAGGCATTCAGACTCTTAACTAATTGGTTGTACTTGGTAACACAGTCTCTTTTCCACTGTTCCACCTTCAGTATTGAAAGAGCAAAGCACAGAATAAAAAGTCAGGCAGAAGGGTTTGTTCTTCCATATCTGAGGCAAAGGTTTGTGTAGACAGTCTCCTCCTGAGCGCTAGGTGATATCTAAGGGCATCAGTGGGCTGGGTGAGGAGAGCTGCAAACACCTAAGATTCAATCCACATCAAATGCTGATTAATTCTATGGGAATATTTTCTAACATGTCACAGAATGAGGCATTCTATCAGAGGGCAGGGAAACATGAATAATCTTGTGCCCAGCAAACAGCCAGCTCCTTGGCTTGAGTTTCTTCTTGCCCTGTTCTTCAAGGGGGTAGCCAGGCATTCTCTTTTCCATGCTGTAGGAACAGCAGAAAAAAGTTTATTTGAGCATCTCATAATTTAGAAGCCTGCAGCAGCTTTGTGCTCCCAATAACATAGGTCTGGTTTCTCTCTGTAGCGCTCAGATTGCTGCAGTAAAGTGGGTTGTAGGATTCAGAGCTGATGGTAACTGCTGCTGACTCTGGAGTTTTTTCTGGAGAACTGTTGCTGGAACTTTTCAGTAACCTGCTGCTGAAATGGGCAGGAGTGGAACAAAATACCAGCTGCAGAGGAAAATAGCTCATTTCTATGAAGATGCTTTGCTTTAATTCAGTGGAGTGGAGAAAGGGAGTGGTCTTTGGTAATTTGATTCAATGTACCCTCTTACCTTTAGTGGGTGACAGGGGAGTGCTTTCACTGTAGATTAAGCAAGGGGTTTGGATGGATGGGGTTTAGGGGAGACCTTATTGCAGTCTACATCTTCCTCTAGAGAGAAAGAGGAGGGGCAGACACTGATTTCTTTTTTGTAGTGACCAGTGATGGGACCTGATGGAATGGCCTGAAGTTGTGTCAGGGGAGACTTAGGTTAGATGTCAGGAAAAGGTTCCTCACCTAAGTGATATTTGGGCAGGGAAACAGGCTACACAGAGAAGTGGTCATATCATCAAGCCTGACAGAGTTCAAAGATTTTGAGCAACGGGTTCGTTGTGTGATTCTTGGGGTGGTCCTGTACAGGGCCAACAGTTGAACTCGATATTTGTGGGTCCCTCAACCCAGCATATTCTAGGGTTCCGTGATTCATTTTTCTGAAACTATGGTATAACCATCACAAGGCTTTTATGTTCTTGCACAATGGATTACTGCGCACAAAATAAGCCCTGTCTCTTTGCTATCAGTCAGGTGGGGACTAAAGGGTGAATCTTAAGTTTTCTGTAGTGACAGATTCTTTTTTAGTCTTTTTGGAAGTTAGAATTGCTCAGGTTTGCAAAGAAAAATATCTGAATTCAGATTTACTAAAACCATTGATATTTGTGTGCTCATGGGGCAGAAAAAGAAAAAGTTGGTGTAAGGTCTTTAAAACAGTCTTTTTCTTAACCTAGTGGGTTACACATTGTCAGCCCTGGGTGATCCTGATGTACTAGTTTGAAAGCAAACTAGGAGGGGATTGTAAGTCAGAACTCCAATTTAATTAGAAAATTAAAGACAATAATAGAGAGACACTGGTTTAACCTGACAAAGTCAGAACACAATCTGGCACTGTTGGTCAGGGTGCTGGCTGCAGTCCTGCTGGAGTGACAAATGTGGTTCTGTTGAAGCCGTGATCCTGTAGAAGGGTCTGTCTTCCTCAGAAGGTCCCGTGGTGGTGATGTAGCTCTTGTCGTCTGGGAATCCAGTAGGTAGGGTGGTTCTGGTATTCCAGGTTCAGATTATATCCAGGTAGGAATGTTTAGTTCCTCCCCCTGGGTGGAGCATCAAAATAATGTAATTTTATGAGTCATGCAGTTGATAGCCCATTAGCAGAAGATAGCCCTTGGAGGGAGTGATCAGGGATGAGTCATGGAGGAGATAAGGAACACTGCCCTGCCTGTTTTAACAGATTATTAAAATGGTAATAGAATACATACTTTGGTTACCTCTTACATTGTAACCTAAAACAGCTGAAGGAAGCAATGCTCAGAGGTTTGAGAAAGTCAGTGAATGTTCTCTTTTTTGCAGACAAACTGTTGTTCTGGTGCAATTTGTTGCAGTGTGCTTTCAGTGAGGCTTAAGGAAAGGTGCCCAAAGCAGTCATCTCATACACATGCAGAAAATAAAATTAAATTAAAAAAAAAGGAAAATAGGAAAAGTTTATTCAAAGGCTGATTGCTGAATAAAATTGATATCAGTCAAAAAGGAAAACTCATTTAAAAATGTGACTCTACTGAAGCAAAATGCTAGATGAGAAATCTCTTGGAGCCTTGCTACCATGAGTGGGAAAAAAAATTAGAACAGAAGTCTCCAAGTCACGGAGGACCACTGTCATATGCAAATACCCAGGCATATCTAGGAGTAAAACACAGGAGGTTTTGGCTTCCTGAGCAGGCTTATGATCCAACAGTTGGCCAACACATGATTTTCTATTGATCTCTTTCAGCAATTTCTGATCTGAGCTGAACAGAAACTAATGGGTGTGTGTGATTATATATTTTGTGACTCTATTTACATTCCCAGTGTAACTACAATGACAGGACTGACAATTCAGTCTTGCCACTAGCATCTGAATGATTACTACAGAATTACCGAACCATTTTACATTGCAAGGAAGAAATATGGTGGTGTAAAGATTCAATTTCCCACTGTCTGAATGACCCATCAGGCTGCAGCTCATCTGCTTTCCTGAATTGCATGTGTTCCCAGAGACTGCCAAGTACTGGAATGAGAGAAAGGTGATCCTCAGGTGAAAGAGGGGTGTTTCACCAGGGCCTGGAGGAATGCTCCTGTTATATAGGAGAAACAAAAGCAATCCAAAACAAAACACAAAAAACCCCAACCAAACAAAAAAACAATCCACCGTAAAAAAATACAAAAACCACCACCACAAAAAAAAAAAAAAAAAAAAAAAAAAAAA
>QUSF01000046.1:2500302-2511961 GCA_003676055.1 Chloebia gouldiae | reverse complement strand
AAAAAAAAAAAAAAAAAAAAAAAAAAAAAACCAAAACAAACAAAACCAAAAAAAAGATCCCTAAACAAAACAAAAACAAACAAACAAAAAATATGTATTTATGTAGAACTGCCATTGTTGGTTTTTCAAACCAGAAAATCTCAGAAAGATCTCTGAGAGTGCCAAATCTTAACACTGAACAGCTAGAGGACTCTGCAGCAGAAGACACTGTATTGGATAAATGTAATATTTAAGAACAGAATAGAAGTAGCTTCTGATCCTCCTCAGCCCTGTTTTTACCAATTTTGTGCAACTGAGCAACTTGAGAGCAAAAACAACAAGCAAATGGAAGCAGATACCTGGGCAATACTGTGAGATGGGTAGTCTAGGGCTGCCCATATGTGCAAATATCCATGAATTATATAGGTCTATGTAACACAGACCTGAAAGTCTGCATGGTGAGCAGTGTTCCATTATGGAAGCCTTAGTTTTCTGAGAGGTCTTTGCCTGCAGAGTTGGGAATTACTGCTGAGCAAAAGCAAAACCTGTTTTAATTCACCTGGCACAAGTAGGCACTAGATGTGGTCACATTGCTCTTTCAGGATGAAAGGCAAAATGATGAAGATTTGGTTGACCTCCTGAATACCGCAGCCTGGGTCATGTCACCTGAGATTGCTGCAGTTTCCTATAAAGGTTCCCAAAATGCAGCAACTCCACTTAATTGACGGCCATAGAGTAAAATAGAGAACAGTCGGCTTCTCCTGTTGTACTTTTCCAGCAGTTAATTATATTCCACATTTTTCTGTCTTCTGTGAGTCCTGGTTTGAACACCAGTTTGTACGCCAGTTCAAGTTCACAGCCTCTGGACCTCATTATGTGCCTCACCTGATGAAAAGAGAAGTCCTTTGTTGGAGCACAGGCCTTCTTCACACAGGTTGGCACTTACTTCTCAGCTTTGTGTTCAGAAATCATAAATGATAAAGAAGGAAAGGATGATAAATCATCCTTCTTTCCTCCCTCTGAAAAAGTGTGCTCTCTGTCTGATGAAACATTGATGTGGCCCTTTGCAGGTTTGGGATCCTTTTTCAGGTTGCACAGCAGATGGAGGTTCCATTGGTGTTTCCCTGATCTAGTACTTGTAGAGGCTCTTGCTCTTTCCCTGTCAGGCTCAGCTCAGTCCCCAGGCCTGTCAGACATGAGCAGTGCTGCCCTGCACAACTGCATCCTTGCAGAGTGGCCGTAGATGGCCGCAGTGGCCATAGGCATCCTTGCAGAGTGCCCTCAGACTACCAAGAGCTGTTTCCATGGAGTCTGTGGCTCCTCCAGCATAACTCATAACAGCCTCTCAGCTCTGCTTTGCCATGGGTCTTCATAGCAACTAGGCAATGTTGCAATCTTTGCACTCAGACCAGCATCTCCTTCCCAGGCTGTCTTTCCTCTGACCTTCCAGGAGTGTGAAATCCCTGGTCCTGCAGGTCTTTAGAGCTGTCGGTAAGAGGGAAGAGGCCTCAAGAGCTGCGTGAAGTACTGTGGAAATATACATACAAAAAGAGCTTTGGCATTTCCTTTGCATCGACAGCTGGTGGATGTTTGCTTGATGTGACTGAATCATCAGGTACAGCACCAGTCTGCAGGCACAAAGGAATTCCAGATCATTCAGCAGCAGCACGTGGCTGTGCCAGGAGGCACAGGGTACCCTCAGCTCCAGTACCTCTGAGGCTTGTGTGCGATGCAGTGAACGCACCACCAGCAGCAGCAGGGGAAAACCATTCAAGCCACCTCAAACATCTGGTTAAACAAACCCACTAGAAGTTTAAAAGCCTTAGCAAGCTTTGTGAATTGCTTATCAGGTTTTAGGGCTCAGATGCCTGTAGGATTCCTGAGTACTGCCCTGAAAGATAAAGGTTCTCAGTTGTTCTCTCTCTCATGGGGAACAGTGAGGGTAAACTCCCAGGAGGTACCTAAGTCATGCTGCAGTGGCCTGACCAAGCAACAAAAACTTTATGCAGTAACAATTAATAAACTACGATGGATACATTTGTAGTTTAAAAGGAAAATAAAACAGAAGGGAGAAATATTCTCTGACAAGTACTAGACAGCTAAGAGCCATGAGTCATTGGGTTTTTTATTAGCACAAAAATTCTTGCATCGTAATTGTAATACCTGGAATCAATAATAAGAAATTGGGTTATAAAGAAACATTGCTGTGATATTAAATACATTATTGGCATAGTGAAATAATCTGCAATCCAGTAATCATACTTCTAACACTGGTTATTGCAAACTGTAATTTGAGAAAGTTAAATTGTGAATTGTAATTCAATACCGTGCTTGACAATTATCCTATTACACATAAAGATAATAGGCATAACAATTGGCTTGTTTACCTGTGGCAGAAAGCCTACTAATTTTAATTTGGATATTCCAATTGGCTGTTTTTCATAAAACAGTTAGTTAACTGTTCTTTCTTACCCTTGAAAAAATAAGGGTGATTCCACCACAGACATGGGCTCCTTTGCATTTTTGTGCCATAGATCACAATATTGTCTTTAAACTTACCTCTTCATGTGACTATCTTCTTCTTGACAAGTTTTATATATCTTAAGAAAAAACTTTTATCATATTTGTAGATTATTTTGCCTGTGTGGTGTGGAGCACTTGTGCAGAAAATAGAAGTTTGTTCAGCTGCTGGCATGACCTTATCTCTTTAAAACTAATGTAGAGTTCTCAGAATGACTCATTTTTAATGAATTTCATATCTGCGGATTGCCTGATATTATAAGCTAGCAGAGATCTAGAAATTCAAAAATCAAAAGCAATACTTTTTAATGCTTCAGACGTTGAAATAAGCTAGTGATTGGTGTGTGGCTTCCAGAACAACGTATTTTAGAACTAGGATTACTGTTCTCTTTTTTCTATCTAATTTATCTTTTTGCTTTGTTTTGGAAGATGAGGAACTATAAGACTTGTCATAGCTAGAATTTTAGCTACTTTTATATGATTAAATATTTTTTATCATTTTTTGTGTATCCCATCATATCTCTGATATAATTTTTTTGGGAGAGTGGGAGACAGAAGAAAACAGAAGAATAAGGATATATTATTTTTCTCTTGATAAATAAACCTAAAAGAAAAGAACCCCACAAGAAAACAGTGATTCTATTCTTTTTAATTTGTCCTCTAAAGCACTGTATAATCCAATTGTTTTTCCACAGCAATCAGAAATTAATTATGTAACAATAAAGAGGAAATATTTTTAAAGTTTTGTATGGAAAATAACCATCTGCTTAGGGCTTCTAAAATGAAATTAATAGTGCACATGTACAGTGTTCTTATTTGATGACTCTTCCAATTAGGTGAATGAAAAATACAAGTTTTGTTTAATAAAAATACTTTTTGTTACTGCTGTATAGAAGCCAGTCTCAGAATAATGTGTTGGCTTTTACCTCTATTGAAGAATTTATGAAATTTTTTCTCTTATTAAATAGGAAGTTTCAGAAAAAATATTTGAAGTTTTTTGCCAAAGGAAAAAAAAATTGTATTGCCTTTACTGATTGAAGTGATTAAAGCTTAAATATAATTTCTATGGACAAAGGTGATGACCTTGAGAAGTGATGTACTTCAATTTTTGAAATAGGTGGTTTAAACCAGCCTACTGGCACAGAAGTTTTCTAACCACCTCAAAAAAAAAATCCCCAAAACCACAAAAAAATTACAAATTTTTTTCCTGTTGTCTGGAGGTACTTTCCATCAGCATGGCATTCAGGCTTGAGGGACCAGGGAGCAGTGCAAGTCTGGATAAATGTGCAGCTGTTAATGTGCCCTTGGAACAGAGAATGGTATTCAGGCAATGTGCTAGTCTCTTATTTTAGAAATGCTTATTTATATTTACAAAAATCTTACAAGAGGTTAAAAGAAGTGTTGGTGGGATGTTAGATCACTGAATCCATTTACAAGAAAGGGAATCTGGGTTGTTTCTGGTTGTCAAACTTCAGCTGACTGAAAGGTAATGACCTTTTGAGCCAGCAATGGCAATTGCCTTACAGACTGCCCAGTCAAGCAGCTGAATATTTTTATGTCTGCTGGCCCTTGCAGACTCCCTGCCAGTTTATCAGGAGATAGAGCTGATTTGCTTTTCCAACACCTCAGTGATGTATATCCTAGAAGATTCTTGAATTCTTTTGGTTGCAAGAGCAGTCCATTGTCCATTAAGACCTTATCCTTGATGCATTTGGGGACAGTCCAGGGCAGTCTGCTCCTGCATGTGCACATAGAAGACTTGGAATTGTTATCCAGAATCATTCACAATCTTCATCAATACCTTTATCTGTGCAAAACCTGTCCTCACTAAAAAGAAAAAAAAAAAAAGAAAAAAAGGAAAAAATAGCAACTAATAAACTAGAGTTTATTGGCATCAGACACAGGCAATTGACACTCCTTTTCGAGTGTTTTCTCATCACCTCAACCTGTTTGTGCCCATTGAATATCCTCAGGGTTATGTTTGACTGTAGCTTCCACTAGCTGCGGTTGTTCCCTCTTCATTCCACAAATAGCAGCACTTTGAAATGTTTTATTTTTGGTACTTCAATAGGAAGAGCAATATAGTGAATCATGCACTAACTAATGAGGACATCTCTTAATTTGAAAGATTAATGTGACACATTTTTTTAAAAAATAATCGCATCCAAGCAATTTAATTGTAAGAAGGCAAGTAAATGGGCAAAGCATAAAGGCAGTGTAAACAAATGGCAGATATTTTACCTTTCTGCAATGATTTTGGAGAGATTGCAACTTGATGCAAAGCAAAATGTGTATTACTATGCATGAATACTGCACAGCTCGTGTGTAACAGCTCTCCTATACAAAATTTGCAAAACAAAATCAGCTTCTGGATTTGAGATATGGGAAGAACTAGAAGTTGAATTTCAGAGCAGAGCCTGACATTGTATCTATCAAGACCAGAGGAAGTGAATATATTTTTCATTTATGCTTGGATTATGTTTCATTTAACTTTGCTGCTAGTTTACAGAACCAACAATAAAAAGACCTGATAGAAAATCCTAAGTCACCTGACAAATAAGAAAAAAGGAGAACATGACTGGAGGGAGTAATAATTTAGTGAGGGAATGTAGACATGTATGGAATGCAAAGTTTTAATGAAACCACAGGCTATGACAAAATCCATTCAGTCCAGGTATTGCCCCAAGAAATCTTTTTATTTTTTGTCACAGGTTTGTGACACCTGGCATTATGCAAAGAGTTTTGATAAAAGGGACTATGTTCAAACAGAAAAGCTTATCCTTCAATAAACTGTGGCTGCATATCTGATGCTGTTGTCGAGACTGACCTCAAAAGGCCTTGTCTGTCTCCTGAGTTGCCAGCTAATAATTGCTTAAATTTGCAAGTGTACTTGTTATGCTATGGGTGAGGAAGGACAGACAAAGAGGTTGAAGTTCACGGCAATAGAGACAAACTTTTTACATTGACGCCATAAAATTCGACTGAGGTATAGCTAGGTGGTTGGGAATGGAAAAGTTTCCAAAATGAACCTCAGCTTCTAGCAAGTTAATAACTCCTGAAAGTTCTTCATCCATCAAAAGGCTTGAAACATGAAATGCTTAGGGACACCATTCAGAGCCCCTGAGAAACTGGAAACAGGATGGGGGAAATCAAGCAGGCCTGTAGGAACAGAGATGGTGCGGGGTCATATCACAGAATCATAGAACCATAGAATGGTTGGGTTGGAAGTGATCTTAAATTTGACCTAGTTCTGGCTCCCCTGCCATGGAGGGGCATCTTTCACTAAAACAGGTTGCTCAGAGCCCCAAATGAACTGGCCTTCAACAAATCCAGGGATAGGCATCAGCAGCTTCATAGGACGACCCGTGCCACTGCCTTACCACCCTCATAGTAAAGAATTTCTTCCTAATACCTGGTCTAAATCTGTCCTATGTCAGTTTTAAGCCACTATCTTGTCCTTATGAAAAGTCCTTCTCCAGATCTCTTGTAGCCCCTGTAAGTACTAGAAGGCTAGTCCTTAGGTCTTCCCTAAGCCTTCTTTTTAATAGCCTCATCCTGTCTTCATAGGACAGGAGCTCAAGCCCTCCTGTCACCTTTGTGACGCTGTTCTGGACTGCCTCAACAGGTCCATGTCATTCTTAGGTTGGGTACTCATCTTCAGGGCAGACAGGGACAGGACAGCACATGTCTGCCTACATGTTTATCTCACACTGACCTTGTTCTCAGACATTGCTGAGAATGGCAGAGCCCAGGCATGGGAATGGTCTTGCAGAGTAATGTTGTTACCAGACTTAGAAGGCTTTCTATGAAAGAATAGGCAGTTTTCACAATTTGTTGGGTGCAGGAGCAGGCAACTCCTAAATGTTGAAAGAAAAATAGGCAAGGGACAAGGCCGGCTTGGTTGAGCAGGGATCTTCTCTTGGAAATAAGGTGAGCAAGATGCCCAGTAGAAGCAAGTTCAGGTGCCATGGGAAGAAGGCAGAGATGCTGCTCACCACTCTAGGGAGAAAAGGTGCAGCCAAAGCTCATCTGGAGTTAAAGCTGGCCAGAATTGTGGGGGACAATAAGAAGAGGTTTCTCAAACATATTAATGGAAAACGGTGGTGTAGAAATATCATCAGCCTCTTACAGGATAAGGATGGTCATGTCACAAACAGGGACATGGACAAGGTAGAAATGTTTAATGCATTCTTTGCCTCTGTCTTCAACAAGGGATCAGGGGGGTGTCAGTGTCCTGAGCTAGAGGGCCAAGACTCTGAGAATGATCCACACAATCTCAACCCAATTAACCTTGAGATTTCGCAGGCTCTGCTGCTTCAGCTGAATCTCTAAAAATCTATAGGCCTTGATGAATTTCATCCAAGAATCTTCAAAGAGCTGGCTGATACCGTTGCAAAACCTCTCTTGATGATATTTGGGAATCTGGAGATGACCCAGCTGACTGAAAGCTGTCAAATGTTTTCCCCACTTTCAAGAAGGACAAGGATGACACTGGAAACTACAGGCCTATCAGTCTCATTTCAGCGCCTTGTAGAAGGCACTACTACAGGAGAAGATTATTCTGGGAAGTATTGAAAATTACCTGGACAACACCATAGCCATCACCACAGCCAACGCATCCTCATGAGTGGAAAGTCCAGTTTTCCAACCTGATTTCCAGTTATGACAAGGTAACCTGTTTAGCTGATCAAGGGAAGCCAGTTAATATGATCATTTTTTATTTTATAAAGCTTTCAATACTGTCTCTCTCAAGATCCTTCTGGAGAAAGTGTTCAGCCCACAGCTGGATAAACACATCATGTGGTGGGTGAGCAGCTGCTCATGCGTCAGGCACAAAGGGCTACAGTGAATGGAGTGACATCAAAGTGGTGATCTGCATTAATGGGGTTCCACAGGGTGTGTGAAATGTGCAATGATTCTTGGGGTGGCTAGGAGTTGGACGTGGTAATCCTGATAACATCCTTCTAACTCAGGATATTCTATGATTTTATAACTTGGAGGTCTGAGTTCAGAAATACAGGTGAAGGTGCTAAGTTGGAAAGGATTTTTCTACTGTTGAGATGTCAGGGTGAAGGAAAACCACACTGTATTTGCCAGAACAGAATATACACCATCCAAATGGCTGAGAAAATGAACTCACCTATCTTTACCCAGATTATCAGTTTCTTGCAGCTGTGTAGGCTCGAGGATGGATGGATGGATGGATCTCTCAGCAGAACAAAAATGACTGTACATTCATTTATTTTCAATGTGTCACTCCTACTGAGACAGCATTTGTGGAGGTCTGTTCCAGAAAATTTCACTGATTAAAAAGGCTACAAAGGATATATCGTTAACTGCTTATGACAGCAAGAGAAATTAAGAAGAACATGGCATAAAAGAAGAAATCAGTAAAAAAAATTAAATATTTTTAATCAGTATAATTCTTTATATGGAATCTATGTGCTGTGTAAGTGTATCAAATATAGTATATTCCTCTTCCATTTCTTCTTGTGTTAGTTTGGCTTCAACCTGATAATTCTTAATGCATATTTAAGAATGTTCAGCTGGGACAATTTGCAAATCTAAAAGGATAATTAGGCTTGGTTTTTACTTCTTGGGGGATAATTTGTTATAGGTCTTATAAATTTCAGCTTGGCAAGTGAGAATTTTTCACCCGTGGATAAAATGATAAGGGGAATTCAGAAAATATTCCTTCTCCTTGAACACATTGCAGTGATTTAATGGGATTAACTCATACAGTACAAATAGCCCAACCATTTCCAAATGCAAACACTTCTTCCTCTTCCTTGTTTCTTAGCAATTATTGTTTTAATTAGAACTCTTAATAATACCTACTGTTTGACAATGGAGTTCTTTCCTTTGTTGATCCCTACTCAGATGGTGTTTAAATTGCCAAAAGTTTTGAAGTTTAGCCCAAAAGCAGCTATAACCCATTATGAAGTCTGCTTTACTCCAGTCTGCTTGCAAAGTTTTGTGCAATACTTAAATCCAGAATCTTTGCAGAACAAGACACTTGCCTCTGTAAGCAAAACTGTAGGATATAGCACACCTGCCTTTTTAACATGTTTGTATCTTTTGCCATTTTGAAAAAATGTAAATTGAAAACTTCATAAGTTCAGAACTGTGAAGGATAGGCTATCCTCAGAACTATTAGCCCAATATAATAAATTAATTTATTTATACTTTTATGCTTTGACCTTGGGGAAATCATAATCCTGATAAAATATAAATGTTTTATATACATGATTATATATCAATGCTTTATATACAGGATTGGCTTCTGGGCCTCAGTGAAATGGAATAGGTGCCTAGTCTGTTTGCCTGTTTAAAAAAAACAAACATGTAACTGCTGTTTTCAGAGGAAGACTAAATTTCAGCAGATAACTTGGGCTACCAATAGCCTTTTTTTCCTTTTTATTCTCATAGCCCAGACAAAGCTGAATCAGTTTGTTCAATATTTAATAATTCACGTAAAAAGAATTTTGGAATTTATTTGTTAAATGGGCTATTTTCAGCACTGTCTATTCCCAGAGTTATCAAGGCCTTATGTTGCCTTAATGCCTGCTTGTGTTTGAAGTCTGTTCTTTGATAACAGCAGGCTGGACTAGCACCTGAGAGAGTAAATGTGCTTTATTTAGTTACACTAGAGGATCAAAATTGCTGTGCACAGCTAAGGTCATGGCAGAATGAAGTAGCTGAGGGCACAAATCTTCTTCCTTTCATTTTCTTCCAGGTTCAGTAATCCCTGGATTATTTATTTTTCCTTTTCATGGGATAACTGAAGATAACTAAATTTTAAGAAGTATTACTTAATGCTTTGGACTCTAGAGCAGTAAACCACACCACCCCAGCCCTCATGCTCTCCCTCACCTCCACCCCAAAAAAAAAATAGAAGAAAAGAAAAACAAGCAAACAAACAAATAAAAACATTTCGAAAATATTCAGAAGCTTAATGCTTTGAATTTTAGAGCAAAAAATAAAAAAAAAAACCAGCATGCACTATCTGGAAAAAAAAATATTTTGAAAGTAAAGGTACTCAAGTGTCTTTAAGAAAAAGGTACTTGAAACTCCAGTGCAAAATATCAGTGTGAAATAGATTTTTATACATTTTTGTGGGAAAATCAACAAAAATATCAACCAAAACCAAAATGAAACCCAAAAACCTTCTATAAACTGTTCTCATGCAAAAGACACTATTTTTTCCCTCTGCAGCAGGGCATCATCACTTTGTGCCACCATGGATTCAAGGAAAAGTATCCCTTCTATTAACCCCACTAAGCAGTGATAGAGTTGAACACTTCAGCTGGAGATGGAGTATTATGGCTCTCAGCAGCACTCTGTGCTGTTCTTTGTCATGAAAATGAATAAAATCAGGGGAAACACACATTTTAGAGCAAGCCTAGAATTCTTCTGAGGACAGTTTGCTTCAAAGGCTTCTTCCCTCTCCTACATACCTCTTCAGACTCCATTTCAGAGCTGTTGTCAGGGGGAATTTAAGGGACATGGCCATGCTTCCCTCAGAACTGGGACCATGAATAAGTTAGTTGGCAGTTTACTTAAGTATTCCTGTCTTCTTACCCCTCAATTTCAGGCACGTGCTTTGTGCTACATCACATCTTCTTTAATACTTCACAGAAGGCAGCTACTTTAAATGATTTATTACAGCACAAATACTTAAGCAAAAGATTAAACTTTTAATCTTCAATATTTGGTTGATAGTAGTTTGGCTGAAATGTCAAACAAATTGCTTGAGTGTGTTTCCCAAGCTCTTGGATCTCCAGAAAATGAAGTAAAACAACATTCTGAAGGCCAGAGTTGGCCACAAGGAGAGGTTAATAAAACAGCGAAAAAAAAATCACATTTAAGCTTTTCTAACGTAAATTATTCACACAGGTTAGTAATTGGCTATTTTTCTGCTTAACTACTCCTAGCAGATCTTTGCATAGCATTAGATTAACATGTTCTGTTTTTACAGTAGTTTGTTCACTGCTGCATCTTAAAGCTTTTTAGCAGTGAGTCAGTTATGTGGTGGCAAGTGAACATCAGATGAGCTCAGAGGAAGAACAAACCAGCGAGTTTAATTTCTTTTTTATAGTTGTCACTTATCTCACAGGAAAACCTTAAAGTTCTCTTTAAACAGAAGAAACAGATATGGAAGTTTTCAGTTTCATATTTCATTCACTAAGATACCATATCTCTATCTCTTTCCTTTCTCACCCAGCAACACAATTCAGGGTCATGTGCTGTGCAACTGACTAGATTTTTTCCCTAAGTCAAAATGGCCATAGGAAAACAAGGACTTAAGAGTCCAGTATCATTTAAATACATGACAAAGTAAGACTTGTGTTTTTGGCAGATGCATAAATGAAAAAGGAAAGTCTAATTGAACGAATTCTTAATGTTGAGTGGCACACTTCAGATTGAGTCAGTGAAAAGACATGAAAAATCTTTCTTCCAGTATCTCTGAATTCAGTTCAAAACACTGAGACTTTCAGAAGCATGGCACTGGCATTTTTCTTGTCACTTTCCCCTTTCCTGCAGCATCCTTTACAATGTTTTTTGTCCTTATTTTGTACCATGGAGCAACAATGTGGTGAATCAGTCATGTTTGCACACTGGGAGGACTTTTCTGTGTTGGAGCAGTAACTTCCTCTTACTCACTGCTATCCCATACATTCCTCCAGCTTCTTCTCCCCTTTCCCACCATTCTGAAAGCAATACCATTTCCCTCTCATGAGAGTGCCTGAAGTAATATTCCTAATAAACTCCCTTTATGGGTATAGGAATATGCCATCCATAAGCCAGCCTAATGGACAGCAAAAAACAATTTGAAAGAAGCTTCTTTGTACAACTTCTTGACAAACCTGGTGAAAGTTTGAGTCACAAACCCATAAAAACCCACAGCCACGACCTCCCCCTCAAAAGACAAAAAAGAACAACAACAAAAGCACCAATACCAGCCAACCAAAAAAAGCTCTTACCCACAAAAAGAAAACATTGCTCTAAATCTTCTTATGAGATCATGGGAAAAAGCACATACAAGTTTAGAACTTTAATTTCCCTGGTATCATTAAACATTACAATTATAATTTTCTTAAAATGGCAAAGAATTTTGTTTTCTGCATGTGTAATAATAATAATAATAATAATAATAATA
>QUSF01000046.1:2277983-2499902 GCA_003676055.1 Chloebia gouldiae | reverse complement strand
AAAAAAAAGAGAACTGAAGACAAGGATAGATAATATACCACAGGCTCCCATCTGCACATGACCCCCATATATAGTAATTCCTACAGAGAATGGCTAATAAAGTAAAATAAAATACTAGAAAATAAAAGAAAAGGTATTTCCCACATAAGCTGTGACTGCTCCATCCCTGGAAGTGTCCAAGGCCAGGCTGGATGGGGTTTGGAGCAACCTGGGATAGTAGAAGGTATCCTGCCCATGGCAGGGGGGTGGAATTAGAAGATCTTTAATGTCTCTCCCATTCCAAACCATTCTATGATTCTATGACTCTAGAATAGAAAAGAATAATATAAAGCAAAAATAAAAATAAAAAATAAAAATAAAAAAAATAATAATAAAATAAAATAAAATAAATAAAATAAAATAAAATAAAATAATAAAATAAAATAAAATAAAATAAAATAAAATAAAATAAAATAAAATAAAGTAAAATAAAATAAAATAAAAAGTTGGAGCATCTTTCCTTTGAGGAAAGGCTGAGGGAGCTAGGCCTTTTCAGAGTTGAGAAGTGATGACTGAACAGGGACCTCATCAGTGTCTAGGGAGGGTGTCAGAGGATCGATTCAGGCTCTTCTTGGTGGTGCCAAGTAACAGGAGAAGAAACAGTGGGCAAAAACTTATGCACAGGAAATTCCACCTGAGCATGAGGAAGAACTTCATTTTGTGGGTCAGCAAGCACTGGAACAGATTGTCCAGAGATGTTGTGGAGTCTCCCTTTCTGGAGGTATTCAAGAATCATCTGGACACAATCCTGTGCCATGGGCTCTAGGAGAACCTGACACATTCTGTGAGTCAGTGATTCTGTGAAATGAAGCGTTCTTAGAGAGAGTGAACTGGTTGTTCTGAGAACTGCAGAGACTTATGGAGGCTACAAGTCTCTAGAAAACTAATGGATATTTTAGGTGCCTAGCACTGTGTAGCATGAAACATTTGGGTCCTCTTTCAACATACTGGTTTATTTATAAAATAAACATAATGGATTGAAATAATATGTAGAAAGAAATGTGCAGTAAATAAATGGTTGATTTGTGAAGAGATTTTTGAGCATCATTTTTAATGAAAGCATATATTAATGATCAGTCTTTATTGCAAACAGCTGCACAGCATTTTAATTGACTCCTTGGGTATGATTTTCAGAAGGACCTTACTGTGCTTCAGTTTTTCACTTCAAAAATAGATGTTTCATTAGAAGATCTCAAACAGCCTTTTTTTTCTGTTGTTATGCTGTTAGATTTTCCAGATATCAGCTAAATTTCTTGCCTCATACATCTGTGTTCAAAGCAGCTCTCGTGCCATACCAGAGCACCTTACTTCTGTTTCACTTAAGTGGAGTTTGAAAGCTGAGACTGTCAAAGCTGGTTGGTGTACAGCTACCATTTTGACACCAAAATACTATGTGGTTCAAGATGTGATGGGAAGCTTTAGAGATGATTCCTGCCTTAACAGAACCATCCTGAGATACTAGCATCCATCCTGTTTTTCAAAACTTTCAAATAATAAGGTGATAAATATATCAGAACTGAATACTTAAATTTTGCAAGCTATTTTCTATGCGTCTCCCGAATATTTCTACTTTGGCAAACACAAATCCTTTAGAATCTGATCCTTAGAAACCACCACTATTCCTTTAGAATCTTTGATGTCTTTCAACAGACATCAAGGCTTAAAATCATCTGAATTACTTTGCAAGTCCTAGGAGGGTAACTGCAAAGTAAATCTATGCTATCTACTCCAGCGTATAATTATTAACCTTTTCTAAAGGAAACTTCTATACTGACGGAATAGGGAAGTCATAGGACTGGGAGAGGAAAGAATAAGAAATCAATTCAGAATAAATTCTGTGTTTTGACCTCTCTGAAGGATTAATTTAGCCCTAAGTTACACTCTGTTTCCTGCCTGTTTTCTGGTTCTTATGTAACTCTAATATCTTCCTCAGGAATTAATTTTCTTAATTTGAGGAACACTGAGTTAGTGCTTTGCTTTCCACAACAAGTTCATGTTTATAATGCCAGCATTTTTCCTCCATTAAAACAACTCTGCAAAATGCATTTTTAATGCTCTTGTTGTTATTATTATTAATTGCAAGAGGCTCTTTACAAAAACACTCTAGTATCGGATACTCCTGAATTAGGGTAATAATTAAGAAGAAATACATTTTTCATTTTGACAATACATGAAAGCTGAAGTACATATTCATCTACATGACTGACTTGACTCATCAAAATCAAAACACACCCTTTCTGTATGACTATCTTTAGCTCTCAACATGTGTTACTATAGAAATGGTATCCACACTCATCTGTTCTCTTTTGGCAATTTTAAATCCCTTTAATTCATGGATTATCATAAGCTTCCAAGGAAGGCTATGATAATAGCCTTTATCTCTAAAGATTTGAAAATTCTAAGGCAGCTAGGCTGTCTTTTACTTACTGCTAAAGTAACTGACACTAACTTCTGTGTTTTTTCTTGATTTTTTTGGGATCAAACATAACAATAGATATGGTTTATGAACATTATTATCTCTTTCTTGAGTGTTCAGTAGTGAACTTATTTTCTTTCTTGGAAAGGTAGTGATAAACTACTTGGACACCTGCAGAATTTCATACCTATTTTTCCAAAAATAATCAGCTTATACAGACCCCTTAGGAATTGCAGATAACTTTCCCTGTGTAGCTTCCAAAGAGTAAGGCTGTATCTTACATCACAGTTCTTCCAACTGTATTAAGCTAAAAAATAAATCTTTCCAGTATACATTTCTCATTGATAGTTGTTTTAGGTTATCATAAGAACCAGTTTAAAAAGTGGGGCTGCGAGTAATATTAAACCAAGTGGAACTATTTTTCATTTAAGCAAAGATAAATTAAAAAAAAAGAATTTGTAGACTGCTGATTACCTAGCATCTTCAAATGAAATAGCACTGTAGTATTTGTTGAGTTTTAAGAAAATTGAATTTAATTTTCAGGCATTAAAAATCTCATTATCACTGATAGTATAGCTCACATATTTAAAGGTGGAAGAGGATATTATGTGAAGATTGCATCTCCCTTGGAAAAAAATCCTAAATCTGTGTGCTAATAAGCTAGACTGATAAAAAGACCAAAAAGAATACAGCATCTCAGAGAAGAGAACAATACCTCCTCTGATTAGGCTTGGATTTACAGCTACCCTGTGGAGTTTCCAATCAGAACACATTCAGGTTGTCCTTTATTTGTAGTGTCATGGTTTGGAGCCCAAACCTAATTATTTTATTTTCTCCCTCTGTTACTTCATCATTTATTTTCTCCCCAGGATGATATGCCTATTATTCCTTAATAAATTCAGCAGAAGATGTGAGGGCAGACGTTTAGATGCTGTGAATTTTTTGCCATCTTCTTCTTACTCCTCATCAAGGAGCAGGCTTACTCCTATCTGACATTATACTTTTTGCAGCCAAAGACTACTTGATGTGACCTGACTTAGTTTAATTGCAGTTGATGTATTTTTCAAGATAGGCATCTACTGTAACTTAACAGTGTAGATTCTAGTAAATAATGTCTCTAGTGGAGACCATGTTTTGCCCAGAAGGGCATTTGTACCAAAGCAAATAAATGTTTTATGCTATTAGTTGCTTAGGAAGATTGGCTTTTTGAGTTTCTGAAGAAAAAATAATTGCTCTAATTTTCTACCAAGATAGAAATCCATTTCCGTGTATTTTTGAGCTGAAAACCAGCATTTGGACATTATTATGAACATAAGCAACCAAATTTTATCACCTTCTAAAATCAGGTTCTTCCAAAGCATACCACTTCCCCAGGGCAGGTCACTGCAGTGTTCAGTTTAGTGATCCTTTCCTGTCCCAAGGCAGAATAGGTGAAATTAAAGGCCATGACTAATTAATGCATCAAATTCTACATATGGCAATATGTGCTTTGACTGTCTATTTCCTAGTTTTGTTGTTTGTTTTTTTTTTTTTATGTTGGTCACTACTGTCCTTTCAAGCCCACTAGCACTGCATATTTGAGGATCAGGAATATTTCAGAGTAAAGAGAACATCTCATAATATTTATTTGTCTGGTTCTTTTAGTTTTTTGTAATGTTATTTGAGGATGGTTAGAGTGATTTATCTGCCCACTCTGAAGAGAGGCTCACTTCATATCCATTTTTGGAGGTCTCAGGCTCATGCTAAGTGGTGTAATCTAAGCTGCAGGATAGGGAAAGAGCTGAAGTGTTTTCTGCACCCTTCCTTCAGACCTGAATTTTTTATCTCTTGCGGACTGGATCCGGAAAAAGCTCAACTGCTGCAACTTAGATCATCATCAGCTCTCTTGATATGGTGTTTTCCTGAATCACAGATGCTTTTGAGAGACAACTACTCAGATTTACTTTTTCTTAAACTATGAAAGGTGATTTTGTTCCTCCTTTTTAAATTTTCTTTTTAACCTGGTTATAACAGAGAGAAAAAAAATACATTTAGGAAAAAAAATGACATTGAGAACAGAAAGGACATTGGGATAGCAGAAAATGGTAAATATAATTATTTGCCATTGGTGAGAGCATCAACTGAATGTGCAGTGTTACCAGATGTTGTCCAGGCAGAGTCTGATGTATTTTTTCCTCAGGTGCACTATTTATAAAAGAGAAAGAGGGACAAACCTAAATTTGGCAGATGCTGCAAAGAAGTGAGAAGGTACAAAGAAAGAGAGATTCAGCATCAGGAGCCACAGTTTTATCAGTTGATATAAGCCTTGCCAATTAAGTTGTTTGTGACTAGGACTGATATCTCAGCTGTAAATCACGCTGGAGCAGGAGCTACCATATCTCAGGATTATGCTTGGTTTATTCCCTCAAAACTGCACTTTTTTTGGAAATCAAATTAAAGAGTTGTCATGGCTTTGAAAAAAATGAATCATTAAAGTGCAGATGCTACATTTGCATGCAAACATAGCATTTTATTTTAAAAGCCAGTTGACAGTTGGTTGTGGGGTGTGTGAGTGTCACCTGGGTTTGAGCTGTGGGGAACAGCAAGATGTGGCACAGGACTGGCCTAAACTGTAGAGGCAGCAAGTGGCCTCTTGAGATTGACCAGTCCAACACCCCTGCTGGGAGTGGTCATCTTTAATTTAGGTCCAAGGCATTATATATTCCAGGGCATCCTGCAGCACAAGTACCACAGCTTCTGGCAAACCTTTGGAACTGGGGAAATAGATGAGTAACATAAAACAAGGCAAGTTTAAGTAAGTGTTCAGACTACTCACACTCCTATGGAATCAATGGCTCAGCCACCATTTGAATAATGAGCATTATTTTTGTAGACAGTTTTAGGGATAAAAAAGCGGTTCAGGAAATTGCATTCTCAGATGATGACTGAAACTCCACAAGAGAGAGAGAGAGTACTCAGGATTTTATAGGAGTTATGAGAAGAATCAGTAATTTACCCTTAAAGCTGAGTCAAGATGTGCATTGATGTCCAGTTCTCCAGTATTGGATGTTCATGTTACAATTCTCACCAGGTACATTTCATCACTTACTCTCTCCCACTTGGTCTCCTGCACAGGTAAATCTCTGAGCCAGGTTGAAATTCCCATGACTCAACCTGGTCAAGAGAAAATGTTTATTTCTAGAAGGTTTCTTCATCATGGTAACATTCTAGATGTGCTGTGGTCCCATTTTTACTGAAGGGGTCTGAAGTAGTAATTACACTTTAATTACATGTGAAGTTAATGCAGGTCAAGGACAAATTTCGGTGCTGTATTTTGATATGCTTTCTGTATTAAAACTGGGCCCTCTCCTTTCTGAGTCATCCAAATGAATGTTAACAAAGTAAACAGCATACAGTTGTACACATTCATCCAAAGTTTGAAGATTAAAATTGTACCTGGTGGATTGATAGGATTTTTGTTTAAACCAGAAAGAAAGCTTGAAACTGCATTTACCCATAGTTTGACTTTAATCTTTTATGGGCAGAAATGAAACTGAAGGTGTTGTAGGTGCTTTGCTTTTGAGAAATTGTTTTCTTAATGTTTGCTATCTGTGAAGGTAGGTGATAAGCCTGCTCAAAGCCTTACTGAAGAAAATTATATTGAAATAATTTTGTTTAAAAATTTTATCAAGAGCATGATGGATGAAAATTGATTTCCTGTCTGAATCGAGGAACAAGAATGAATGCTTCTATCCTTTTTTTATCATCTGTGCTGGTCTTTAAAAAGTCCAGCTCCTAGAGTCCATTACTACAATCCTCTGCTTTTATTTCCTTCTTGTTTTCAAAAATGACCCATCCATATGCTTTGGGAGAAAAGCTTGATGATACCCATCTTAATCTCAACAATATCTATCTTAAACTCTCTGTGCTTAGGAAAACAAAACAAATACATCCCACAACACATGCCAGTGCCTTCAGACACTCTGATCGCTGTCCGTGTCAGACTGCCTCAATAACCCTGAGCCAAAGAAGCTGAAACTGACCTGTTCACAGCCAAAAAGAGGGAAGTCTGAGTGCAGAATGCAACACGGCGGCACAGCAACTTCTCAGAGTGTAAGCAGGGCTGAAAAACACAGAAAGGACATTTCTCATAGCTAAATAAGTATGTCTGAGTTATATTTTAATTTAGTGGGCTGATGGGGTGTTTTAAGGAAAGGACACAAAACAGAACCTCCCCATGCTGTACTTCCACATGGATTTAAAAGGATTCTACTGCTATTTTTCACCCTTGTTTTACACCTCTTTGTGCTGTTTCTGGCATTTTTTTTCACTGTTCATCTATTTTCCATGCATTTCTCTGCTTTTTCAAATTCTCAGTGAGATGCTTGCTTTCACATTTGTCTTTCATTGCAGATCCTGCTATGTAGATGTAGGTGTCCTCTTCTCGAGTTCTTTTGTTTATAAATCAGTTCCAAGGACTTCAAAAAAGGCTGAGGGAAGAACAAAATTTACCTATTGACAGCAATGACACTTTACATGGGACAACAAAACGCTTCATTATTTATTAACTGATACTAAACCTTGGTAAAGGTTTCTTTTGTCACATCTTTGCTTAGTCTCAGGAAGCCTAATGTGTCTCTGCAAGGGTTCTCTTTGCAGAAATTGGTCTCAGGTGCATTAACCCCTGCTTCTCTTTGCAGAACTGGTGCATTAACCCCTGTTTGTACCTTGCCATGTGCAAATTAAAATAGTGTAATACCTGAATGCAAGATAGCAGGGGGCACAGATACCTTTACAAACCACTCCTTGCCCATTTCTATGCTGGCCTCACACAGTCTGTCCCAAAACTTTTCACATGTCCTCCCTTGTAACAAGATTCCTCAGCACAGCTTGGGGATGACCAAAATTAAAAAAAAAAAAAAAAGTAAAACAGCTGGATATTTCTGGAGAAAACCAATGCAAACCAAACCAAAATGAAATTAAATACATGAAAACACACAAAAACCTGCCAATAATGACCAAGTTATGGTATTGCTTATCCCTGTGAGAACCTTGCACAAATGGATACAAGGAACCAGTTAAAAATTGTTGTGTTCAGCAGAGCAAACAGTAAGTGAAAATATTTTTTCATTAGTATAGTCAAAACTTGTGCTTGTAGAACAAAAAGAAGATTTTTTAAAATAACCTCAGAAACTTATTTTGAAAGTGGCTATGGCAAGAATCAATTGTTTCTTACTGTTTTGTAAGGGTTAATACTATATTTTCAATTAAAAAAATAATAACAATAATGATAGCAACCATAAAATTATGATAATAATCTCAAAAACAGCTTAACAAAGCTTCTCTCCATCATGCTTAGGCTTCTTACAGGTCAAATTTGAGATTACTCAGACTAGCAGAAGTGTGTAAAAATTTTCTTTACTAATGCATAATGTTTTTGGACAGTATATCTGGATTTTTACTTTATCATTGGCAAAACAATTTAAAACAAATATATATTATATGCTTTTATATCTGAAGATTATTTCACTCAGCTGCTAAGAGCAACAGGCAGGGATCTGCCCTCAGATCTATTCTGACTGGTGATTGCTGGGGAGGATGAGGAATGTACAGCAGCAAATGTATGTATGCTGATGAGGTCTCTCCAAGTAGCCTTTTACATTTCCTACCAGTGGACACAAAATATAGGACTACACAGTTGCTATGATTCAAAATGCATTTTCCATATTACATATTTACTTTGTTAATATGGTAAGGACAGAATTTTTATTTTGAGATCCTCAGATGAAATTATTGTTAGTGTATGTGCAACTCTCACCACCAGATGGTAGTGTTAAAGATTTATTTGGTATGTAAATATTTCAGTCTTTCCAAGGATTTTTGGGGGTTCTGTGTATGTGTATATATGTGTGTTTTGCAGAATGCTTTTGCTTTGCTTAGGTGTAAATCACAGAAAGAACCAAGGAACTTTAAAAAATTTACACTGTTGGGTTAAGAAACATTAGTAACTGTTATTGTAGAGGTACTCAACTGTATGAATTCTAATCCACAGCTGGGATGTACACCAGAGATAAGTAAAACTTTACATGAAACCTCCATTCTCCATGTTTCTTACTTACTCTCCTGTGCAGTGAGCAGAACGATGAGATTTGCTAGCGGGGCAGCAATAGGAAGTTGGGGGGCTTTCCCTGTATGCTTTTACTTTGTATTGTTTTCAGATTGTATTTTGTGACCTCATCTGCACTCCTTGCAGAGCACCTGGTGCAGTTGTGCTGCCTCTGATGCTGTGTGGATGTGTCTTTAGTGAATGATCACAACATCAGTTTCAACTTGAATTCCTGAAGTTAAAATCTTTGCTCCTGCACAGAGAAGGGGCCACTCTCTGCTAACAAAGACCCCTCAGTTATATGCTGATGCATATTGCTGCTCTCCTACAGCCTGAATTCCAGTATGGTCTGTATACTGTTTTTAGATACTTCAGGCATACATTTGCAACCCAGGGATTTCCTTAATCTGCATGGTTTAACCTATAAGTCCTGAATGTCATAACAGTGCTATTTGGTTTCCATTCTTCTACAATGGACAGAGAATTCTGGAGAAGTGAAGGAATTATGTAAACCTGTTTTGGAATGTTCTAATCAATGCAATTAATTTTTTTTTCAAGTTGATTTTTTGGTTGAGGGTTTTGTTCTGTACCAATTTTGACCTATTCATTGCCTGTAATGGGTTTTAAGGAAAGCCATCGCCCATGAATTAGTGGTATAATTGATTTTCAGCATGTAAATGGACAACAAGCAGCAAGGCATTTCAGCTTGCAGTCACCTTTTTCCCCATGACGTAGCAATGCTAGCTGTGAAGGAGGTGCTTGGATTCAAGAAGGAGAACATCATGAAGCCCTGTTGACTTGAAAGAGTTGCTATGGTAGTGCTGCAGTCCCAGCTGTCTGACGAGATGTCTAAAGGCTGTTTCTCAGTCCTGCACACTCTCAAGTTTCAGAAGGACACATGCTAGCTCTGCTTTAAATCGGACGGCTGTAAAGTGAAGATGTCTTTGCTGTGGTAGCTGAGTTGTCACAAAGATACATGTGCTCTTTTGAGTCCTAAAGTCATTTACACTCACATCAAAATCTCAACAAACCTTTGTATAGTGAAAAGCTACTGGGTATGCTGCTGGGTTGTAAAGGTATTGAACTGTTAATAAAACACATTAAGAAAGGGAGAACCCTTTCTTAAGGCAGGTATTGCATGACTCTACATTTCAGAATTTCACATAGGAGTAGTACTTACAGGACAACGAACAAGCCTCTTTCTTCCACTAAACACTTAGTTACTTTAAAGCTGGATTCTTTTCATACATATCCTGGATCTCTAACACAGCTGTAAAATAATGTCTAAGCTGAAACCAAGAATAGAGAGAAGAAGACAGGGAGGAGATGATCATATGAGCCAGCTTAAAGATCTCTACTTTTTATATCTTGAAAAAGATCACCAGTGTTTTATACACTGTATAGGGAGATACGTTTTACCCAGGTTTCTATGTGTACTTTTACCAGAATCACTTGTGAAGTAAGCTGAGTGAATCTGATTCCAGTGCAAAGAATCTTGCATTGCAAAATTATTTTTCCCAGGAAGCACAATGTACTTAGGATACATCTCTTTAACAATTCTGATGAGTGCTTAGGATTTCTAAGGAGAGCTTAATTTAGGAAAAATTCAGATTTTTTTTTTTCAGTAGGAATTCAATTCTCTGTAAGTATCAAAATCTCTTTTCTGTTCCTCTTAGAAGGAGACCAAAAGAACAAGAGAAAGTATACCCTACTGCCATTTAGTCAGGATATGTTTTACTGCCTTGGGATAGGTATTTACACTTTTGGGGTGAAATTTTTTCCATTATATTTTTAGAGTCATTGCACAGCAGTTTTGAACTGCATGCATGACTAGATTCTTGATTTGCTGCAAGGATTTGCAAATAGGAGTGGAATAAGACAAGGTGACCTACCCACTCCTGCATTTTGTGAGCTGACTACTGCTGCCTCAGCACCAGGACCATTTTTTCACTGGACTTTTGAAAGGCTAGTCCTTAAATGAATGGATCATTAATTATAATTTAAAATAAATTTAAAGAAACAAACCAAAACACTTGATATTCTGTCTCTTCCCTCTCTCAGATCTGGCCCTGGTACGCATTTCACACTCAGCTTTGCCTGGTGACATCAACCCCAGCTCCCAGGTCCTTCTGCTGTGATGATGTTCATTCAGATGTGTTCCAAGTAGTCATAGCAGGAATCATATATACTTTTTCATGTCCCTGGTGAGCTGTACACACTCATATAAGCTGTCTTATAGCTAGAAAGTGTCTTTTCAGATTTTTCAAAGTTAAGGTAAAATTACAGGAATTCATCTAAGATTTTCCCACTCCTTTGTATTTTGAGAAAGGTTTTTTATTTAATCCCCACATTTTCAGTCACAATTCAAGATTAGTAATGCATTCTTTATTGCCCTCAAGAGCAAGTGTTGTTTTGGATTTTAGTGTTAGACTCTAACATGAAAGATTTAGGCATTACCAGTAAAAGGCAAGCTTGTAATTCTTACAATGGTTTCAATGAAAGCCACTGACTTCATAGGAGATCATGAAGATTTCAAAAAATATAGAAAGGAAAACTAAGAAACCTATTACATTCCTCACTCCCTCTTATCAAGGAGGAAAGCAATTCACATTGGAGATAATAATAAAAAAAATGCATTTCACGGCTCTGCCAAATGATATGTGCACATGAACACTGAAAGGTGTGATTCCAACTAGTTTATTTGCTGATGGTCTGGGGGAAAATGAGGACTCAGTTTGGATGAAGTTTCCCAGGTCCGGAGCATATTTTATAGGAGCTATAAAATTTTCAGAGCTGGATTGAAATAAAATTTTGCTCAGGATTAGTGATAATATCTTCCTCTAGTTTTATATATTCTTACCCAGCCCAGAAAAAAAAATTAATGAGACCAAATAGCTGGACAATGCAAAAGAAGTGGTGCAAACATTGTCCACAATTTCCTAGAAAAGAGCACAGATTCTGGAACAAACTGCAGTTGCCAAAAAAGCATTTACAGGTTATACAGAAAATCCATTATATTTCAACTATTAATGTGAATGTGATGCCCTGTGCTTGGATAACATGGTGGTATAAAATTCTGACATGTGGGAAAATCTGCCTTCTATCTTTATATGACATAATACAGAGAAAGGAGGGATGAGATCCCCATCTCATGGGAGGAACGTTGCTATGACAATTTACACCAGCTAAAAATATAGTCATGACTGCTTAAAAGTCAGGATAGTACAAGCAATATTCCCATTCCAAGCTAAAAATAAGCAGTTTTTTGAAGTTCAGAAATGGGTAAATTTGAGGAAAGTATTTTGACCTTGAGTTATGTATCTATATTGAAACCATTTAGTTTCAACAATAAACAGTAAACAATTAAAAGTTGAAGTTGTATAGAAAATATATAGAGGCTTTATGGGTTTCTGTGATGAATTATATATTTCTGTGTTTGCAAGTTTTTTGAGCATGTGAAGAGTATGTGCTAATTGATCCTAGAAAGCATCAATATATTATCAAAATTATACCAGTCACAAAAGTTAATCTTCGTGGCTATTGGAAGATGTGATGTGATTTTCTCAAGCAGACAAAGATTTGTCTATGCAAATCATTATGTCATGTCCAAACAAGAAGTGCACAGGAATAGTTTTTCAAATCCAAATAGTTTTCCAGATGTCTCTGTTGGTATTTTTACAGCACAATCGTCTGCAGAGTGGGCTGGAATTCTGGTTCCTAAATAATTTTTCAGTTGAAAACACAAACAAGGATGTGGCAGGTCACATATACACCTCCTCCTTGTCACAGCGTTTCTTGTCCTTGGGTACCATATACTGCTGGAGAAGACAGAGATCTGATGTAGATAAAACCAGCAGTATTTACGTGGCCCACATTCTAGCTCAGACCCTGTGCCTAATTTGCTGGTGGGTGGGTGTAAATTTTCAGTCCTTGGATGAATCACCATTTGAAGGGATCTGCCTGTCTCTGCTGAATTTCAGGAGAAGGTGCAGTACTGTGCCAAGTGGTGCTCCTCTAATTCGGGAACCCTAACTGTGTTTACATCGCCGGACCCTGTAATTTACCTCAGGCTTCAGCTTTCCAAAGATTTATTAAGGGCACATGGCACTTCCTTTACAATACAAAGTTTACATCCCTAAGGCTGCTTCATTGACATTCTGTCTCTTTTACCTGCATCCTCTCCCTCTAACAACAAAACCATGGCTATTTTGAACATTCCAATGTCCAGGGTCACAGAAGGAAGGCCTCGAATACATGCAAATCCCAGACAATATCATGTAGCCTGACGCAGGTACTACTTTTACCCTTCTGAATCAGATAACCAAAACAGATAAATCCTGTAAGGCCCAGGATGTTTTAGTGACATTTTTTTTCTATGTTTCAGTGACGTTTTTTACTGGTTTTGAATGTTTAGATTCAGTATTTGGAAAAAATTCTTCATTGAAAATGTGGTCATGCATTGGAATAAGCCACCCAGAGAAGTGATGGAATCACTGTTCCTGCATTAATAAGTGTGTAAATGTGGTTCCTAGGGACACTGTTCAGTGTTAAATCTGGCAGTACTGGATTAACAGTTGTATTCAATGATCTTTGAGGTTTTTTTCCCACCTAAATTATTCTGTGATTTTCTAAAACTCATGTGACAGTAACTGGAAGAAAGTAAACTTTTTATTTTTCTATTGTTTGCAAGTAAGGGTATGCTAAATTTAACAGAGAAATACAGGTGAGAATTGGAAAGAAGATAGTCAAGCTTAAAAGGTCCAGCTCTTCTACTCACTGGCTGAACTGTGAGGCAAAATCCCTAGGAGAACAGATTATAAATAAAGTTAAAAGTATACACTGTAACCAGAATAGTTATTTTATTTTTATCCAGGTCAACAATCAGATGTTTGATGTTAACTTCCTTTTCTTCTGTGTCTTTTAGATCAGGGTCTATAGAGCTCAGCTTGTGGTAACCTGCTGTAACCTAGTGTGTCCATTCCTTCAAATTATTATATAGGTGTAAAAATTCTGCAGAAGAAAATTTGTCCTTCTCAAAATACTGGGTATTTTTCAGCAAACAATCTGAAAATAACTTCACACAATTTGCACCTCTGTTTCATTTACTGCATCCAGTGAATGAAATCTGTTTTTGTTCAATTTCAATATTCCTTTGTATTTTATCTAAACATAAGCAAACCACTCAGGAAAAATGAAAGCCTTGGTGCTTTCCTTGTCTTTTTTTTTTTTTTTTTAAGAGGTGTATTATCAGTTCTGTGAAAGTTGGCAATTACCCTTCTTCATTTTCTTTCAACTTGCATTTTTTCCATGCATTTATTACCGAGGGGAGTTCTATCCTTACCTGTGTGTTAAAACCTAGCCTGGCCTGCAGCATTATTTCCCCCTTATAAATTATTTTTCTTCACGTGTTGTAAGGCCCATAGGCACTTGCCATGGCTGACTGTCTTCCTGAGGCAGAGGTCTGGTTACACAAATGGGTAAGCTTGCTCCAGAGGTCATGTAGAGTTTTGCAGAGACAGCACTGCAAATAACTGATATCTAGTTAGATAACTAACTAGATAACTGTCTAGTCAGCCTGACCCTTTCACACACCATTTCTATATGTGGCAGTTCACAATTTTGTCCATAGGTTCTTCCTTTACACTCGCTCCCCTGACAGGTTTTATCATTCCCTGAGGATAAATTGCAAAAGACTGCTCAGTGCTGTCAGTATGTGGATCATCTGGCTGCCAGTCTGCAGGGTGGTTGTTCTAGCGCAGTTTGGCACCTAATCCTTACTCAGGAGTTTCTTCAAAGTAGCATCAAAGAAATACACATATTGCTATAGGTCTCAAAAAATCCAAAGGAGATTGGAAGAGAGGAAAATAAGATAAATTAATTCATGAGTCAAGGCATTTTTATTTGAAATACACAACAAAACTGGGGATAGAAGCCTGTCACTATGATAAAATCAAATATGTTTACCATATGTTGGACTGCTGGATGAGGACATACCAGTTCAGTCACAATAGAACCAGTTGTCATTGCAATACATGTGGTTTCCAGCTCTGATGAGTACCCTCTTATGTCCATTGCCACATTAAGAGGGTAGTGATATATCGTCAGTATAAATATCTATATATACATCTTGGTCAGCATGATGAAAAAAATTTAATCCAACTGGACCTGAAATTTTCTTTCCCAACACAGAAGAGGCTGTCACTCACTTGTACAATGACAATCAAATCCCAATTACAAGGAATACTTGACATTTTCATGTACATAGATAAGACCTTCAATGGGAAAACTAAAACATCAAAGGAATTGAAATGTGTGTTTGTTTTCTGTGAGTGCTGTTTGAAGGTACAGGCAGCAGACTTTGTAAAGAAATAAGGACAAATCTTGGCTTTATAAAAGAGGAGGAATCACTGAGTTAATTACAGTATTCTGAGAATGTCACATGTGATGTTTCATAGTTCTGTATTGGGGAGTTTGGTCATAAATGTCCTTGAATTCCCGAATTACAAAGATTTTCTCCTATATTGGTATTACTAATAGCGGGAGCTATGTGTTGGCCTGAAAAACAGGCTAAGTATAAGCATACATTTTGAAAGTCTGAATTCTCAGAAACCAACAACTGGGTGTTTGGCTATGTTTCAAAGAGGCATAAGGAGGTGTAACTCTTCTTCTTCTCTCCTTTCTGTGATAAAAGGAAATCACATCCCCAGGCTAATATGCTGTGGTGCTACAGAGACACTGGTAGCATAAGAAATTGTTAAAAATAGAAAACCTTGAAACTCTGAGTGAGCCTATGAGCAGCATGCATGTCTTCATGGAAAGTATTTTCTTCTATTTCATACTGACTTTTAAAATAGCAGAAAGGAATAACTATAAATCATTTCAAAGACAATTCTAAGAGTGTTGTAATTTCTTTCCTTTTTTAAAATTTTCTTCATTGTGTCATTGTTTTGAGGTAAGTAGCTCATACCAACTCAACTGGAACACATGTAATCCCTCAAGGTGGGGACTAGTGTTTGAGAAAATGTACTCAGCATATGTAAAAATAAAATGCAGTGCAGTTCCATTAAGATTAAAGCCTGTCAGTCTCATTAAGACTAGAGCCTGTCAGCCTCAGTCTGAAACAAAACCTGGTATATTATATCCTCAAAATTTAGGCACAGCACCAATTGTATGGGAATGTACAGGAGAGAGCTGAGTCCCCAGAGTCCTTGCAGTCTAGATTTCTTTTACAGTTCAAACTTTTTTAACTTACTCTTAATTCTCAACTGATTAAGATGTCCAAGCTCAGGTAGGCCCTTTCTGGTGGGCCTACCATCTGTCTTGGTGAGTTTTTGTGCAATTTTAATGCTTTGCATTGATTGTGCTGCTGTGTTTGATGGTGGAGGCCATGCCTGGAGCTGCTGGTGCAAATGCAGAGTTCAAGAAACACCTTCACTACACAGAGTGTGGCAGTATATTTGCAAATCCAGCCTGTCTGGATGCCTGGAATAAACCTGCGGATAGGGGCAATGACACAGTAACATTGAGAAAGATGGGATGTGTTTTGTTATATTTGCTATTCAGGGCAAGCACAGAATTGCAGTTTTATATACTAGGGAAGGGTAATGAAGCAAAGAGCAAAATGAGAAACCTTGCAATAGCGGGAGAAGAGTGACAACAGTTGTTAGGAAGTGGATGAGTGGGAAGATGAAATAACCCTCCTGACTTAGGCACACATGAAATTAGCAGCCTGGGAACACCAACTGTTGCCATCCCTGGGAAGTAAAAGGATTTATATTTTTGCATTGCCTTGCTGTATAGCAGGCACAGCACCAAGGTTAGTGACAACTAACTAAATGACTGGGGCTGTGGACAGGAAGGGAACTCACAGCCTCATTCCCACCATGCCTGCAGACTTCGTAGCCAGGCAGTTCCTCTCTGCTTCAGATTCTCTGGGACAAGCTTAAGAGCCTTGTCCTAAAAAGGATGTTGTAAAGACAGAGTGTTACAATGAAAAGATTCAGGTCATTTGCCTGATGAATGAATAGCCCCTAGATCCCATTGCTGTGCTTAGGGGTTTATATCTGATGGTGACAGTACAGCAGGATGTAATCCTCTCTGCTCAGTTCCCTGTACAGGGCTGGGAGCAGATGGTGAGGGTTTATGAGTTTCACCTCTGGTTCTAAACACCATTCTTAGAAATTATCTTGCCTTGCTAATTATTGGTCAAAAGGCAGACAGCACCCTGTCCAGATGGATCCTAAAAATGTCCAGTGTTGGGGAATACACTCCTTAGGGAAATTAATCCAATGGCTAATTGTTCTCATTGTGAAAAAATTTACTCTGTATCCAATAGGAATGTCCCCAGAAGTACATTGCACCCATTACCTCTCATCTTTTCTGTGTGAATCCCTGCAAAAAATGAGTCTCCATCTTTTTTGTAGCCACACTTTAAGCACTCGAACATCATTATAAGGTCTCCCCTAAGCCTTCATTTGCCCAGGCTGAACAAACCCAGCTCTCAGGCTTTTCTCTCAGGGTAGGCTTCCAAGTTATTTACTCATCTTTTTGGCCCTTCTCTGAACCCTGTCCAGCCTCTCTGCATCTTTCTTTTCTGTCCAGCAGGGGCCAACATGAAACACAATATCCCAGAGGTGGCATGACAAACACTGAGTAGAGTGGGATAGAGTGACATCTTGCATCTCTGTTGGTGATGCCTTTTTGGTGGAACCCAAAGTGCTCTGGTCATTCTTTGCCACAGCCATACACTGTTCACTCCTGTTGAGCTTTTTGTGCACTGAAACCCCAGGTCCCTTTTCTGCAGAGCTGCTCCCCAGGTGGGTAAATCCCTGTTTGTGCTGTGCTCCTGGATTATGTTTCCCCAGGGCAATGCCTTACATTTATCTTTGCTGAAATTAAACCACAAGCTGTTTTCTATTTCTTCACATAGAGTTCTAAGTGGGCTCATCTCCATATCATTTGTTCAGTTTCCAGAACTGCTGTAATCTGCCACCTGGTGTAGATCATAAAAAGTCAACTTCTAAGCATGTCCTGTTCAATAAGTGGTGTTAATTTATAAAGTCAGAAAGGAAATTTTGGCTTCATTACATATTTTAAAATCAAGATCCATTGTCCTGATTTGCTTTTGACATGTACTGAGGATTGCTTCAGCTTCTTATTTTAATGTTTAACAAAGATGCATACATTGGTTGTTGCCAGTTAATTATTTTCTTTTATAGTCAAATAGATTTAATAATGCATCTGACTAAAACAGGTGGCCTTTAACATAGGTTAGTCAGTACATCTGAAATAAGTATTTTAAATGAGAGGGGGAAAAAAAAGCCCAAAGGTTCTGAAGATTATCTTCAGGTTTTTCGTGTGATCCTGCAGCAGTTCTCACATCCCTTATTTGACAGCACTGGTATTAACAATGATGAATATCATAATTTTAGCATTGTCAATAAAGGTCTCCATTTTCTTAGTTTCATTTTTCATTTTTCTTCATTCACATCAGAAATAGCAGGAGAGTCTCTGATCTGGCATGGACACTATTCCTGACATTCTTTCAGATAAGATGATGATCTCGGTGTGACCAGGGCTGTGCATACAGCTGTTTGGGAAGGAAAGCTTATGCAGACACTAGAGCTTTAGTCCTTTGCTTTCAGATGGGTTGCACAGGTGCAAATTGTCAGTATGAGCTGAGCATCTACCCCTGGTGGAAATAAACAGTTAACTCTAATGGCAGTCACATGCTGAATGTCTTTTGGATGACCTAATTCCTGTACACATGACTCTTCTATTAGGTGGGTGAACTATTCTGCCTTAGCTCCCTGCACTGATGTGCATTGGATGTGCACCAGACTTTTGTGAGAAGACCTTTTACAAAAGGTAGGATCAGAGGTCTAATAGCCATTTCAGCACACTGTTACTGTTTTTACTGATCTGAAGATGATTAATGAGATAATAAAGTATGTTAGCACTGAAAGACTGAGACTACAGTCATGGGAAACGTTTATGCTCTTATTACCATTTTTCTTACATAATTAGACAATGGTTCTCCAAAATACTCTCTAGATCTTCAATTTGATCATATTTATATTTTAATTTTTTTTTTATTATTTCTACAAAGGCTGCAGATTAAGAAATATTGTCTTACTCATCATTACCAAATATATTTTCTGTCCTCTACAAACACTATGATGACCTCCACAGTAATCGAAACATCTCCACTGCAATTACTCAAATCCTATTACCCCTATAGTAAAGTAAATATTTTCTGTGTTTAGTTGTCAGTTTTAAAATTGTTACAGCTCTCCCACTCTGTGTCTAACATTAGAAACACAGCAGGGTTAATTTATCATTAAGTACAATTTAATGTACATAAGTAGCACTTACTAGTACTCTCCTTGATACTTATTCGCACTTGCCTTGAGCTGAAGAGAGATTTTTGGGTGAAGATCTGCCCTTAAACTGACATGGCTTTCTCGTTAATACTGCAGGACACCATGGGGGATATCCCCACTGTAGTTTCTGTTGTGTGCTCAGCATCTCCACTTACTCACCAGATCAGTGTAATCTAGCAGGCTCATTACCTTGTCATGACAGGGAAAATATTCAGAGCATTCACTTTTTTTACCCTACCTTTGTTCCATGAAAGTGGGAAGCAGGAAATGTCAAAAAAATAGCACATTGACACCAAGTTTTTAAAATAAAATGAAGTATCAGAATTTTCTTGAGATTTTGACAAATCTGCCAGCCTTGCATAAAACTGTCAGTTTCTTACAGATTCTTACTCAGTAATGATACTAGATTAATAAAATGAGAATAAATCACAGAGCCCTAGCAATCCAACCAGAGCTTAGTTGGTAAGAAATTTATAGTTTTGCTTTAGCAATGAAGGTTTGGCTGTCAAAAGACCCTTCTCTCTTTTGTCAAAACTTGTGAGTATTCAACCGACTGAAGATAACTGAAATGAGTCATTGACCATTGTCCCTGAAAAGCCATACTCCAACACCTCGACACACTGAATGCTGAGTACCACTGATATCTGTGAGAATAAAATACCTGGAAAATCAGCTTTAAAAATCGATCAATTCTTTTAGCTTTACTGTTAAAATGATTGGCATGATGTAAGGCATGAGATTCATTCCACATAACCAGCAACCTATTTCCACCCACTTTATAATAGCTGTGGAGAATAAGGTTTCTTTGTTGTAGATGAGGCCAGACCAACTGATGGTCAGCAGTCAGTCCAAGTACATGTCAGAGGTCTACTGATACTGTTTACAAAGGGAAACACTTGTCTTAATGTTGGCAGAAACTTGTAGCTTTGCAAAGATCCATTTTTAGAAATAGCTTTGGTTGCTCTTCCTGATGCGTAGCAACACAAAAGCGACACATTAACTTCATCTCAGAGAAGGCAATTTAAAAACACCTCGGGGTGGCAACCCAGCTCTTCTCATGGGTGGCCAGTTGGATAGCCAAGCTGCCAAAACAACCAGCTGGAGAGCACAGCATGCCCAGCCAGCATCCCATGGGATGTACTCTGTCTTTTCATCAGGACAGGGTTTGCTTTCTCTGCAGCAGATCATTGCTTTCAACAACTTTTAACCCAGTGGCACCCCTAAACCTGAAGTAACCTTTACACGTGGTAGCATTGTCCAAATCCAGGAGCAAATCCAGATGCACCTGACACATGGCAGGACCTCCAAACCTGGCAGCATGCACCTGATGCCCACAGCAACACCTACAAACCCTAAAGTTCACCCCAATGTGGCAGCAACCACCACACCCTGGCACACCCCCAAAACATATTAGCAACCTCCAAACCCACAAATACACTGAAACCCAGGAACACATCTTAAATCTGACAATCTGACACAGTTTCAGAGAGCCACCCAGATACATCCCTAAACTGGGCCCCTTTCCTCAGGCCAGGCAGCACCCCCAAAAACTGGCATCATTTTGTGCAGAAGGGCACAGCAATCCGAGCCCAGAGGGCTGTTGCTGTGCCAAGGCATCTGGGACAGCCAGTAGGCTTGGCCAAGACAGGGAATGAAGGCTGAGCAGGAAGCCTGGGCTGGCCCAGGTCTGGTGGCAGCCTCACCATCGGGCTGGCTGTGCTCTTGTAACTCCTGGGGACATCCCAAGGCACTGGGGCCCAGCCAGGCGTCCTGGACAAGGCACAGACCACAGGTGCAGATGGAGCTCAGGCACGTGAATATCCCCTGGAGACAAAGGTCTGCTCCAGAGGGATATGGACCAGCTGTTCAGGGCCAGCAAGGCTTGTGGCACATGGCCATAGCTCTGGGCAGCCAGGCAAGGCCAGCCTGTAGGGAGGAAGGACTGGGGAAGATGCTACCAACCCTGGCAAAGAAGATGAGACACCACTCCATCCCCTAACACTGGCTCTCTCACAAAAGCCAGAGGATAGTGACTGGCAAATAACTGTGGGATCTCCCAGCAGAGATGAGCTTTTTTGTGACAGGTGAAGAGTGTCAGGCAGGTCTTGGGACTGGCACACAGCTGATCCTGCAATGGTTTTCAGACCAACTTTAGAGATTTTTTTTCCCCCCACCATGGCTGCCAAAAGGTGTGCAATGTGCTGACTGGCCCAGTCTGGGAGTGGCTGTCACTCTTGGCTGCCACAGCAGTATGGGGGAGCCCTCATGTGCCTTACCAGCAGTGCTGAAGCTGCTGGTTTCAGCACTCCGTACTGTTGAGCAGTGACATCTTTCAGGCTGGATGTATGAGTTTTGTGCCCACTGTTTCCTTGAGCAGTTTTCGATCCAGTCTGCCCTGGGTGGCTAGAGAGACTGTTGCTTCCCTGATGCCACCTGGCTGGTAATGCTGGGGCTCACAACACCCAAATTTTCACTGGGGGCTACGAGGAGAGGCAGGATGGTCAGCAGGATGCCCACTCAGCCCCCAGGCAAGAGAAGTCATTGCAGTGCTCCCAGCTGTCCTGGGTCCAATCCCTAAGGCTCTGCTGGCAGCCCCAGTCTGGTCCCTGGCCCCAGCACAAGACACCCAGGTGCTCTGCCTCTGTTACCAGCGCCCAAGGGTACAGCTGTCACACTCCCTGGGTTTTGTGCTGCTCCTCTGAGAGACACAATTTTGCTTTGGGCCAACAGAACCAAAACAGAGACTGTCCCCTGCACAGGGAACTGGTGAGGCTGTGTCCCCTGCATCCAGTTCTGGGCCCTCATGACAAGGAAGACATTGAGGTGCTGGAGTATGTCCAGAGAAGGGTAACATAGCTGGGGAAAGGTCTGGAACACAAGTCTGATGAACATTGAGGGGGTTCAGCCTAAAGAAAAGGATGCTTGAGGGGACCTTCTTACCCTCTAAACTGGGTTAGCTCTTGGACTCAGGATCTTCAAGGTCTTTTCCAACCTCTTTGATCCTATGAGTTTTATCATGGTTATTAGGAATAGCAGCATTAGTGATGTTTTGCTCACTAGAAGTCTTCCCTTCTTGCTTTGGGTTGGTGTATTTTTCTTGTTACCCATTTCTCCCCTGCTTTTATTCCATGATCTAATAGTTTGCTGTTGCAAATGGTTTTTTTAGCATTAGTATTTTAACAAAAAGTTGAAAGAAAGGATATATTAGAGGTACTAAACACTCTGTAAGAAAGAGAATTGAAAGATAGATGGGTTTATAAGCTGAAAAGAGGATAGTAGTGCCTTTGGGGGCATTTTGGGAAAGGCAGCTGAATTCCTTTGGGTGTTGCTATTGCAACTAAGAACCTCACTGCACTAGAAGAGGACATGAGTATGCAAATCTTGCTGAGGACTTTGAAAAGTGATCACCCCTTTTGGGTATGCTGGAAGTGTTTTTTGAACAGGGTGCCTAAACAAAGATATCCAGTGTCTGGTCACTCCTCAGCTTTTCTCCCCAGTTTGTAGCACTGAGCAGACTTGCCTGAACACAGGAATTGTTGCAGGAAAGACTGATTCAATAATCTATCTTCAAGCCAAATTTTGAGGTTAACTGGGCAAGCTGGTCTTACACCTGGAGTCATATAAGCCTCTTCAAGGGTATTCCTTAGATACATTAATCCTCTTCTCAGTGAGTAATTTTGTCTTCAATTTGATTTTCTGCAATTACATCTTCTGTGATTTGGGTCCTATTAATATTAATTCATATTAATATCTAAAGATCTTTGAAGATACCTCCGCTTATATTCTAACCTGGAAAAAATATGTAGAAAACAGAGACTGCATTTAGGATTCAGGATGAGAGGTAGGGTAATTGAACAGGGTGTTACTGAAGAATGCAACACCGAGGGCAGTCCTCTGTCTACAGAACATCTGTTTGAACTGTACTTGCTTACCTCAAAGCAGTCTCCACCTTGCCTTATATTCTTACAAGAAGCCATAAGGCCTCTCCTTAACTTGACAACTCCCTTAAATAGCTAGTACAAATCAGTTTCTTTCTTTACTCTTTAAAAATTTTAAAGTTCCTGACTTTAATATTGCCTTACATGGAAAAACAGCCTGAGCAAACACTGTAATTCAGAAAACTGAAACAGAGCTTGGTCCTATCTCTCATGTGGCTTGAATAAGTACATCCTAATATATCCAGTTAGTATTCAGGAATTATTCACAATTTTTACTGAATTGTATGCACAGTTCCAGAAGTCAAGGGGGAGGGAAGGTGTGTCAGGAACCTTACAATTTTTAGTCAGAAAATAAAATAATTTTTTAAGGATTTGAATATTTTGCCATTATCCATGCAGTTGTTACAGTAACTTGAAGTTAAGTTTTCTCACTTTTTGTGCAGAAAATTAAGAGGGAGATATAGGAAAATTTGTGAGCTTTTTTACTGAGATGTGTTTTATTTTCTGGCTAGCACATAGAATTTTAGCTCAAATACAATTTCAAATGTGTGTGACCTAATATAATACTAGAATTCTCCTCCATCCTCTCTCTGTATTAGTCATTCCTTTATAGGATCATTGTCTTATTTCAGAGAAAAGCAGGACTTCATATACTCTGTGTCAGTGATACCCATCCCAGGAGCATGCAAGTTACACTTTTGTTTTATTAACTAACACAGTATTAGTAAAATACTCTGAAGATGGTAAGCATCTTCACTGTGCTAATGTAATTGCTGCATTTCACACCAACTACGTTCCTAAAAAAGTAATATGGATATGGTCCATATTTATGGTCCAAGATGATAACAGGCCAGGGTCTCACAACATGTTGATGGCTTGGAAATCTCAAGTTACAAAATCATCATTTACAGTTTAAAACAGAGCTTACAGGGCCAAGTGCATTATAAAAACACAAGCATGAGGACATTCTGATGAAATTAAGGAAATTGTGTGTATGCACATGCATGAATAACAGCATACTACACAACAGGGCAAAAAGAATTAAGTGCTTTTGGGGAGACTGGGTTGCATTTTCATATTTTTGCAATAATTTTTTTAATGGATTCTCTCCACCTAAGAGTATCTGTCCCACCTCTCTCCCTTGCCTTCTGTCACTTCCTTCCTATGAATTTTTGTCTGTACATTGCTCCATAACAAAATGCTGCTGGTCAAATACTGCTAAGTTATATCCTCACAACTTTACAGGCATCCCTGACAGAGCCTGAAATAAGGTGAGAATTCCAGAACTTGAGTGATGACAGATTTTTACAGACCAGGTTAAAGAGTCTCAGCATATCCAGAAAGGTACTGCACAGCTAATATTTCAAATAGGTGACTGGTGTCTTTGAATCTAAGCTTAGAACAGTTATGAATGTACAAATATATCTGTATTTCTCTGAGAAAGCAATACATAGAATTGTACTTTACCATGGATTTGCTGGCTGTGAGCCAAACCAAGGAAGCAGAGACAGGCAGTGAGGCGTGTATATTCATACCCTCTTGCACTGACCTCAGAGTTTACCCCAGCTTCGCATAATTTCTTCTTGATACAGCAAACTGTTTTTTACACTGTTATGGTATGTCACCCCTGAGGCTCAATCCTAAATCCAAATAGTTAATTATATGAAAAGGCCTATTAACTTGAGTAAGAGGACTACTCATGCACAGAAATCTGTGCAGTACTGGGCCAGGTGCTAAAAAAGGAAAGCTGATCATGTTGTTTTGAGAGGCCAAGACTATCAAAGATCCCCATATAATTTTAACTTAATTCTCCTAGGGAAGCAAATGAGGAGTTTGAATTTCTGTGTTACTGATAAGTCTCTCACCTTTATAGTCCATCATTTACATTCATTGGCTGCAACAGACTGGAATTTGTCCAGAGAGTAGAATTCTGTTTTTTTATTGTGAAAATATTCATATTTTCAGTGAAGTCCTCCATTGTTTCCCTTTTTCACCAGTATGATATTGCTTATTTATAAGGGTTGTGAGTTCTAATGAACATTATCTTTTGTTCTGTCTCAGCCTGTCAGCAAAGTTTAGTAAACTTTGTGCCTTGTGACAAATGCATTTACCAGCTGGATGGAGCATATTTGCAGTGTGCTCTCTGTGGAGATGCTGTCTCTGTGAATTACTGTGGTGCAGACCAAAAACATCTGGCATTTCCTTATGAGGAAAGGTAAGCCTTATTCCTGATCCAGATCCATTATTCCTGGCTATTGCTATACAAATGCTAGCAGGGTTCAGCATTTGGCTTCAGCAGGAAAAGGAGTTAGGGAAGAACATGAACTTCAGGGCAAGGAGGCAACTGTCCCTTCACTCCTTCTCCACACCTCCTTTATGTGAATACTACTGACTTCTTGTGGCACAGCATCATTCCAAGTTTGCATTCTTCTTGCATGGAGGGAAAAAAAAGCTGTGGAGTACTCACCAGGACCTTCTTTGCATCCAGAAACTGCAAGGTGGCAATGCAAAGGGTCGACTCTTTTGAACATGTGCTATTGACCAGGCACAGCACAGCCATAAGCTCATGCTCAAAATGTAATAAAGGACTTGAACTGCTCCCCTTTGGCAGTCATATGGAATCACCATGGCAACTGTTCTACTGGGAACAGCATGGGTACGCTGGAAAATACTGAAATCTTGAAAACAGTTTTGGGATGGAAATCTCATTTGGAAACCAGCTCTTGTTTGAGACGATTGACTCTCTCTGATAAAATGCTAGAGAATACTCCCACTCCAAAGAGGGGCAGTTCTTGGGACCAAGTTTGTGAAAATGCTGAGAGCTGCATGTAGAATTTTGAAAAAAAACCAATTCGGGAGTATAAAAAACCCACAATTTTCTTTAGTTGATAAGTTGAACAGAGTAATACTTTTGTCTCTACTCAGCCACATACAAAGGACCCTTAAACTGAATATAAAATCATAGCAAGGATAAACACATTTTCTTCCTGGAAGGAGATAAAGGAGGTCCCATTGCATGGTTATGTGTTATTTGATGACCCTCACAATACTGCCACAGCAGCTGCCCAGTAGAGAAAGTAACTATAAACAGGAAAAGAGGCTCTAATAGTAAGAAATTATAGGTCATGTGAAGTACATAAAAGAAAGGTACAAAACTCTTTTTGTTGAGATTTCCTTTGTAGCTGCTTTACTCTGTAAAGCTATTTGTAAAGATCACTAGGCAAAAAAAACCTGTCACTGTTGAGAGCACAGAGATTTCCAAGTTTCCAAGTTTCTTTAACACTCCTGGGTTTCCATAATTGTTTACACATGTAACAGACCCAAGGAATTCAACCCAATATGTTTATTTCTAAGACACTATTGCATTTTTAAGTGAATAACCTTGTTCATCCTTTGCCTTTCTTCCTTATAATATTGTCTGATGGATGCTGGAAGCAGAGGAATTACAGTGCTTCCAGATTACTGCTCTATTTTAAAGAGGGTGCTGTGGCCCAGTGGGCTGGAACACAAGAGATGGATTCTCTGTCAGGTAACCTTGGGTGGCTGGTTTCACACCTGTGAGCACCAGCTCACTTTGTAGCTGAAAAAACAGAAAGGGAAAGGAGAATGGGTGGCACCACTATTTGGCAAGTGCTTGAGTCACAAGCAAAAAAATTGACAGAAGGAAAAAGCTCTATGTAAGAATCAAGACTGACCTACAGCTACTTCTGAAGCAGACTTATTTTGGGACATGATTCAATTCTGCCATCTCTCTGTCATTTTGTAGCTAAAAACATATGTATTTAATCTGAACACATTCACTCTGATCTCTCTGTTCAAGCTGTTTTTCAAGGTTAATGGTTAAATGGCTAAAAATATAAATGAGGACATTTGCAGGGGTTGTTGGGACACCATGCAAAATTTTACTTCCTTTGTCGTGCTACCTGTTCTTCATCATAATCTTAGAGCAGAACAGCTTCATTCTCCTGTGAATTACACTTATTAGAGAAGAAAAGCATTTTACTGAACATTGTCATTCTAATGTTTTGCAACAGCCCTTCGAAGACAGAAGCAAATAATCTAAATTGTATTGCAGTTGCAGATACAAAAGGCATGAAGAAATACTAATACAGTGAATCTGTATTAGTAGTGAAAGTCTATTTCAGTTTAAATGTAAATTTTAAAAGAATCTGTTCTTCTTTGTGAAGCTGTAATGAATGTGGAATCTATTTAATACTTGTAGATAAATCAGAAATATTTGGATGCTAGTGTAAGGCTGTTTCAGAGCTTTCAGAAGCAATCAGACTATGAGGGTGCTATGTTGTCTAAAGGAAAAACATTTAATTGCTCCCAGAGCTGATGTGAGTCATTGTTTGTTCTCTTAGAGCAACACCTCAGTCCTCAGCAGGGACTCTGAAAAGAGTCAGTTCCATAGTATTTTTGTCCTGTTGTCTGCCTGCTGCCCAGATTTCTAAGAGGCATTGTCTAGCTCAAAGTACTTGAAATCTTAATAAGCAAGACAGCAAAATTCAGAAGTATAGACAAGGAGGAGTGAAATGAGTGTCCAATTCCACTAACAGCTAGGAGCTGGTATTTTGTGTCCTAGAGGTATGTCCTATCTTCCCAGTCTGCTATTCAGAATAACAATGCCAGTAAATCAGAAGAGAGATAAAATGTTGTGCTTTAGGATAATTATGGTAATGTTAATGATACTTTAATGGCTTACTTGTGTTTCAGATAATTTTTTCTTGAAATTTTTAAATTTTATATTAAAGCTTGGAGGTATAATGTGATTCTTTTAGATACTTATAAAAATTATAGATACTTATAATTTTTTTTTCTCCAACAAGTGGTTTTCCACATGATACATGGACTTTCTATTTACAATCATAATAAACAATCAACAGTGTCAAATGCTCTCCACATTTAAAGCAGTTCTCCACATTTTGAGCTGTAGTCCGTGTGTGTGTGTGTGTGTGTGTGTGTGTTTCTCTCCTAAATGAAGGCACAATGTCGAAGAATAAGGCAGCATCCATTAAAAGAGTGTTCATATTTTCTGATGCCTCAGTTTTTGGAAGTCACCAGAAAACAGCTAAAGCAACTGGATGCCTCTATGTCAAATGACTTGAAATAGTTTAGTGCAGGTTGTAGGGAAAATTCTGTTGCACCTGTCAGCATTGATGGTTTTTTCAATACTTTTGTTTCTCTACAGCACGATATGAAGTATTTCTGTATCAAATGGAATCTGGGTGAAGTAAATTTATGAACCATTTTGAACTGACAGTTCAGGCTGGCAGTTCAGGCTGGCAGTTAAGAGATGCAGCAATCCTGAACTTATGCTGTTTTCATAATGCATGATTACATGTCCTCTCCTCCTCTAAGTGATAGATAATTGCATAGAAATTAGAAAGATCTCTAAAATAAATCTCCCATAACTATCTAATTGATTTCAAATATTTCAGAATTACTCAGGACAATAAGCAAGACTGAAGAACTTCCTGCATTTTTGCCTGCAGCTTTCGGAACTTTGGTCCAAATATAGCTTTTCATATTACTAATAAATATTGCTTAATTTGCCTTACAGGTGTCCTTAGCTCAAGTCATCATATATACAATATTTACAAAGAAAGAAATAATTTCACTTTGAGGTTTTGTTTACATCCCCTGCACTGGCAGTTTTTCTGGTCTCATAAATGGGTGCTGCTTTTCCTATGGTGAGATCATTTGTCAAGCTCCTGTCCCACACTGAGTCTCAGATGACCTGGTTGGATTAAAGCTGCAATGATCAATGCTGCAATGCACTGACCTTCTCATGGCTTTGAATCACTTCTACCTGTAGGTACTGCACCATATAGAAGATGTTCACAAAAGTCTTTTTAAATAGTTGGCTTCTAAATTTTTTGAAGGCTAGTATGATAGAAAAACGCATACCTTCTTTCTGCTTACAGTGTTTCTTGCTACAAGCAACACTCTTCAACTGACGTTGGTCTTCCCATCTTGCAGATTTAATGACAGAAAAGAAGTGCAGGCTTTGAAGCCTGGTATATTGAATTAGTCATTGGATCATTTTACCATGCTGTGAGAAGTACAAGCAGAGTCACAGACAGCTGTTCTCCTGAAGAGTTCTGTACTAAAAGATGATTGGTGCACATTCAGTGTTTGGAGTCTTGGCATCATATGCAATTACAGAAATGGTAATGGAAAAGTTTCAAGAACAGCAATGATGTAGTGCAATAATTTTGGTGCATAATTATGACAGGTTCAATAAGATGAAATGCTGGCTCCTGCCCCTGGGTCGCAACAACCCTGGGCAGTGCTACAAGCTGGGTACAGAGCGTGTGGAAATCTGCCTGGTGGAAAAGGACCTGGGGGTGCTGGCCAACAGCAGCTGAACTTGAGCCAGCTGTGCCCGGGTGGCCAAGAAGGCAAACAGCATCCTGGCTGTATCAGCAATAGGGCAGTGATCACCCCCCTGTGCTTGTGCTGGTGAGGCCACACCTTGAGCTTTGTGTTTGGTTCTGGACCCCTCGCTACGAGAAGGGCACTGAAGGGCAGGACCGTGTCCAGAGAAGGGGAACAGAGCAATGGAGCTGGGGAAGAGCCTAGAGAATGAATCCTGTGAGGAGCACCTGAGCTAGCTGGCATTGTTTAGCCTGGACAAAAAGAGGCTCAGGGGTCTTACCACTCTCTACAGCTGCCCTATAGGATGCTGTAGCCAGGCGGGATCAGTCCCAGGAAACCAGAGACAGGGTGAAAGAACACGGCCTCACACTGCACCAGGGGAGGCACAGCTTGGACACCAGGGGGAATTTCTTCAGGGAAAACAGAGTCAAGCATTGGAACGGACTGTCCAGGGAGGTAGTGGAGTCATCATCCATGGAGGAGTTCAAGAAACAACTTGGATATAGCATGCCATGCTAGTTTACAAGGTGGTGATCAGTGAAAGGGTTGGACTTGTTAATTTTGGAGGTCTTTTCCAATCTGAATGATTCAGTGATAGTTAGTCTGTCTTTCCAATCTAGTTTAGGTCTTTCTATTTTTGAAAAGTTTATTTTATTAATCTGATAAAAAGACAATGGTCAATATAAAATAAATATAGCAGTAAAAACCAAAACCAGTATTGCCCTAGGAATGAAAGTAATTCTGGCATCACTTTTTTAGCTCTCTGGTGCTGTCTGAAAGACAGAATTTATCTGCTTAAGAGATCTGTAGAAAATTAAAGAAAAGCAGCGATGATACTGATTCATGTCAATAGCAGAGCTTTGAAAATGAAAATGTTCACCAAACATAAGACCTAACCTGGCATCTGTATGAGGAGGAATGGGGCAGCAAGCAGTGAAACACACATAAGGTGTTGTGGACAGAGATGCCAAACTCATTCCGAATTAAAAAACTCTGCTTCAAAAACACCATCTGCTCTTAAAAATTTGAATATTTTAGTGAACAGGGAAACTGGGCTGCTAAAAAGCCTGCAACAACATCCTTCAAATGCACATATCGTATATTCAGACTAAGCCATCATCAAATAATAAAACTGTGATCAAAATAGTAGACAGTGAAAAAGGAACAAATGGTTGCAAAATAAGTGAGGCCAGTTGTCCTAGATTATGTCAGTGTTCACAGGCTATTGTATTGTACTGTATGGTATTGTATTGTATTGTAGGTGAAACCTACAAATAAACGTTTTTATATTTTTTCAATAATGTTGAGTTGGAAAGTTTTTATGTGATGTCAGATTAGCAGAACATCACAGTGATTAATGCCTTAGATATAAAACTAGATAAATTGAAGTTTTGCCTACCTGTTACTTGCTCAGCATATGTATTATTCTGAAACTTAGAATGTCTCTTCCAGGTCAGAAGTACGGTCAGCTGAAAAGGGCCCAGTCCTGAGTGAGCCAGATATCAGTAACACAGTCTGGAGCAAATGCAAAGCATTAGAGAGTTAATCTTGGAGAGGTATTTCTCTTTCAATTCAAACCACTTGATTATCTAAGACTTACCTCCTATGTATATAGTCCTTGAGGAAGTGGGGCTGGCTAGTCATATTCAGTAGGTCATTTGATCCATCACTTTAGTTTAGAGCTAGGATTAGAAAAGAGTCTTTTCAATGTGCACATACTAACTAATGGTTTGGCTTACAGTAAGAGTACAAAAGAGTTATTTAGCACCAGGTATGTAAACATTTATTTTACAATGCTCTATTTGGACTCCTCCAAAGTGGATTAAGTTGAACAGCTCAAAGGCATTTTTTCTATGAAATTTGATAGCCCACAAAAATAGTTAAGGAAGAATAATTCTGGCCCATTAGATTCGCACCTAAGCTTATCTGACAGTAAGTTCCCAGTGTTGACAGGTCCTGGCAGCACAGAGCTCCTAAGTGGATTGTACACATGAAGTGTGGTGTGGTTGCAGCAGACAGGAAGCCAAACAGCCTTGAATGCTCAGTGGAAACACAAAAGGTTATGTTGGAGAGCAACGGAGCTTTTGTTGGCTAATTAAACAATCATGCTGCTACAGAGAAAACAAATTAAGGAAGGGAAATATAAGATAGGGGCAGGGTTGAAATACCAATGTCAGCTGGAAAGCTGTTGCACAGAGCATTGACTGATGTGAAGGGATGTCAACACATGGACTTCAAGATTTACAGGTATTAACACATCACATTACAAAGCCTCGCAGTGTCTAATCTGTTTACAAAAGTGAGCACTTAAGGTGCTCACATTTTTTAAAAAAAAATTCCTTACCCCTTGTGTAAGAAACTTCCCAGTCTGACCAGTGGTGAGTCTCTGGCAGTCGCAGTCCCAGTGTCAGAGACTGTCACTGCTGGGACCGCAGCCCCTTCACAAGCAGGGGCTGCACTGAGCCAAGGCAGCCCCCCTTGAGTCACCCCACCCTCAGTCAGAGGAGACCCCCCAGGGCAGAGTCTGAGAGGTCTCATTCCACAGAGCAATTTATTCACAGCACAGTAACACAGAAACAGCCCGAGCTGGTGCCTCCGAGGAGGATCCTGAGCCAAGGAACCCCTGGGCTTTTACACCCTCACAGCCCAAGCCACAAGCCTCAAGCCTCACAAGCCTGCAAGGCTCAAGCCTCACAAACCTCCTGAGCCCTCAGCTCCTGCTGTGTCTCCCAGTGTCCCTTCCCCTGGCTGGTGCCACTGCTCTTTGTGAGCTTTGCTGTGCAAAGATCACGGCCTCTGTGGGCTCTCAGCCAGAACTGAACCTGCATCTCATCCTGCATCTCATCCTGCATCTCAGCCTGCATCTCATCCTGCATTAATCCTGCATCTCATCCTGCATCTCAGCCAGAACTGAACCTGCATCTCAGCCTGCATCTCATCCTGCATCTCATCTTGCATCTCAGCCAGAACTGAACCTGCATCTCAGCCTGCATCTCATTCTGCATCTCAGCCTGCTTCCTGAACTGCAGCTTGTAGAGAGAGATACCTGCACCAGGGGAATTCCTCAACACCCGTGATGTAAAAGCAGGTGCCAACAGTCTTTTCTTTTGCTGCCACACCTGTAAGTATAGTCATAAAGCTCAGTGTGCTGTGCCATGCCTACCCTTGAGAGTGGTCTTCTGGGTTGTGTACACCTGTGGAGAGTTTGGCTTTGGCAAGCTGTATGAGCTGTCTTGCACATCACTGCTTCAGAACAGGACCTTCTGCAGCATCTTTGTGACTCCTGAGTTTTTGCTGAGCTCAGTAACACATGGTGGTCTGTGAATTAAGGTTAGCTCTTACAGGCATCTTATGCTTGATGTGTTGGTGACACTCTTTTTCTTTACTTGTGGTTTAAAGCCATTTTAATTACTCAGTCACAGGTTGCATCTTGGAAACGACAATGCTTATAATGAAGACAGTTCCCGGCATGGTGCTGCTTTGGATGATTTCCCAGGGGACATTTTGTTTGCTGGCAATGGTCCCCACCACTGTCTTTCAGCTACTTGTGTCATAGGCCCAGGTCTGCCAAGCCCTGGAAGTCAGGCACTGGGCTGACCAGGAAGCCGTAATGTGGGAAGTGGGTGAATGCACTGCCCCTCACATCATCTGGGTGGACAGAGCTCACACACAGAGATTTGTGTTAATCAGACACTTACCTGTACCTGGAATGCTTCCTACTGTTGAAGAAGGGTAGATGGGCTATAAATTAATTTGTCAGTACTTTGCCATTGTTTATTACAGCAGGGGCCAGAGGGCTTTGCTGAGTTCAGAAAGTAGTTTATGCTTATATGACAAATGGGAGGTGGGCTGAAGAAAGCAACTTCAGAAAAAAACCTGCTCTCAAAGGTTTGTTCTCACTCACACTTAGGCAAAACTGCTGTGCACAGGCAACACTGCAGTATGCAGGCACCCTTGCTCAGGAGAGCAGCTGCCTTGGCCTCCCCATTTTCTCAGTTACTTTCCCACAATTCCGGGCAATTCTTCTTGTATATTTCATCAGTCTTGATGGCCTTGTGCTATAAATGTTTTATGTGGAAAGGCGCTGCTCTGCCATGAAAGCTGGAAGAACAGGAAGGTGCTCAGCAGAACTGTCATGCTTTTCTGCGTGAGTCCAGAACAGAAACCCACAGGCTGGGCTGGGAGCTGTTACTGAAATCCTCTGCCTTTTAACAGTAGTACACCTTAAGGGGATGGGAAGTGGATACACACCATGCCAGCATCATCCACACGGGAAACTCCTGTGCTGTGCCTGCAAAAACTGTGCCTGTTCCTGAGGCTGCACTGCCACACAGGATACTGCAAGAAAAAATCATTCTGGGCTCAGCCTGTGCTTTACATGGAAAATGTTCTCTGTGACAACAAGAGAACCTCCTCCTCTGGCAGGCATTTCTCAGATTTTTCTAGCCTACTCTCCCATAGTTTAATTTCATTTTCTAATGAAATCATTGTGATGAAATGAGGCAATTGTGCCACATGGGATTTGAATAAGCTAACTCGTGCTTGTCATTAATTAGCTGGGTTTCAGTTCTTGATTTCAAACTATTAAAATAATTAAGTTTGTATGAAGGCTTAATCACAGAAAGTAGCTGAATCTTACAGTAATGTCAGTGAGAATCCCAGCGGGGAACATGGTCCCGGTTAGCTGCTTCCAAATTTTGCTTCTGGTGACCTGCTCATATGGTCTAATTGGTCTGCACTGAAAGCAGAGTGAAACCAATTAGGACTGCAGAAGTCTGGCACATAGTTGGGGCCAGCTTAGGGAGTTTTTTCTCATTATGGTTTGTTAGAGAATCTTTCCCTCTGGCCTGCTGTTGAAAAATGGTTTATTCTCTTTTGGCAGGAGCTGAAATTCAAGCCACATAATTTATGTAGCCATGCTACATAAATGTGAACATCCAAAGTCAAGAGTGTGATTAAGAGTAGTGCTGAACACTTATCTAAATGAGCATAGAAAACTAGGAAAATGACCCAAACCAAAGTAGAGCAAAACGTGACTGTACCTCATGCTGAGCTGCCACAATGTCCGAGTCAATTCAAGATGTGGGAATTTAGGTAGCACTTAACAATTTTTCCTGCTCAAAATCCTCCCTAACTCTGTTCCTGCATGTAGTTTTGTGCCTGGGAAAATTGTGTGTTTTAAAACACCTCAAGAGGCTTTTCCATTTTTCCTGTTTTGCACCAGGTCAGAGAGTGCATTTATGAAATGTAAACATGCCACATGGAACTGGACTGGTATTATTAAACACAGAATCTCTTTGTCCTGGACAGCAGAATTATTAATCAGCCTGCATGAAGATGATTTTTGCTGGCTTCCTCTGAGTTCCACCGTGACTAACAGCTTGGTGACTTAGGAGACTAGTTGTCTCAACTCCAGTTGTATTATATTTTTGTATGTCTAATTGTTATCCCATTAAAAAAAAATCTCCCAGTTTTTGGCTTAGCTGTAATAAAAACATAGTTTCACAAGTCAGGATGTTCTGAGGACATAATTCTAACATATAGACATTTATTCTTTTATTGTCTTTTAAAGTTTTTTTAATCTTGACTCGAATTTTCCTCCATTTTTGTCTACCCTTCTTAAAGGAACAGGACAAATAAGGCTTTATTGGGGAGAGAAATGAAACCATAGATGACTAAATTGTAGAAAGATGAAAAAAAGGGAGGGGAGTATCTCCTTACTACTGCAGGGCTGTCAGTGCAACAGCTCACAATACCAGCTCACAATAATGCTAACAATCCAGAAGAAAATCAAAGTAGGATAGGACCAGAATGCAATGTAAAACTGTAAAATAGTGTAAAAAAATAAAAATAGTGTAACTACAAAGGAAAAACTTTGCCCTGAACCTTGCTGTACTTGTGTCTGTTTAAAATGGAGGGGGTTCATAAAAAGGCAAAAAAAATAATCAGAGCTGGGGAGATGGCTGCAGGTAGAGGCTGCTGTATACCAGGTTCCAAGTCAGGCAAGAGCTGGAAAGCAGTAACAGGATAATCCTCAATGGAACTTCAGGATGTCTGCTCAATCTTCCTCACCTTTTAAACCAGGAGGGGACTCTCAGTAATACTAAAAGGAAATCTTTCTTACTCAGTAGTTCATGAACCTTTGGTATAAGATGCTCTCACAGATGCAAAAGCAAGGTTGGAAGCTTTCCTTACTATGAAGGATCAAATCAGTAGAATGGAATTCCCTTCACCAGTCATTCAGCATACTTTATATACAAAGACTTCATTAAAATGTGTATATTATGATTACTTCTTTACACTGTCAATATAATATTGGTGGTGCAACACTTTAGATTTTATTACTACATTCACCTCCTCTAAGAAGGTTCTGCAGCATTTTCTTTCTATGCAAATTTATCTATAATAGGTAATATATAGATAAATGTAGGTAATGTATTTGCTGAATATAGGTAAATATAGGTAAAATCTTTGCTGAAAAAGCAGAGATTTTTCAAACTCTCTCAGAAATAGGCAGTATAGCTCTTCTTCCAAGCATCAGCATAGTGGTGTTGTTTGCTTGATATTTAAGAGCAACTGCTTAGAGAGAGATAGAGGCATGGTAGCCTGTCAGCTTTTGTGTGGCTACTATGCTTGCTTTATTTAGGGGCTCCTGGGTTTGTGTTGTATTACTGTATAATGGCCATCCATATATTCTGTTGCTATGCATTTGTAGAAACACAGTCCTGTGCATAGAAAAGGGATTAAGCAGGTTCCAAAGTCCAATTATCTCAGTTTGCCAGCATTTGAATGGATCTTCTTTTGGTTTTCTGGTGTTTCCTATTGATTGTCTTAGGACCAAACTAAGCCGAGTTCTCTTGATGTTACAGCCACATGTTTCTTGTTGCAAAAGACAAAAACCTGCTGGACTTTGGCCACAGCTTATAGCTTACCTGCCTTCTTGTACTTATAGCTGGTTAAATCTACTTTCAAACAACCAATCTGCCCAATTTGTTGAATAAATTATATTCCAAAAGAAAATGCTGGAGCAATATTTTTTACAGAAATGGGACTGGTCTGACTCTATTTCTTAATGTTGTCAGTGGGGGACACTGCCTAAATTCATGCCTAATATTTCAGAAAATTTCTTATGCACAGGAATGCTGGATTGTTGACCTTATTATCAAGTTAAGGTTTCCCAGGTGCCTGAAAAGACAAATAAGCAATATCCTTATATACTTATGTAACCCATTCTGCTTTGCTTCCATTTCTTCAGCCTTGGACCCACACTTTTTGGATCTTTCCCCTGTTTACCCAGTAGCATTACTTTTTTCCTTTCTTTCTGAGAAGCTGGGCTGAAAATTACATCATTTACCTCTTTAATTCACAAATTAACTTCAATGATATGATGGAACTGTTGCCGTTGCTCTCTGAGGACTTTAAACCAAATCCTCCCTTTCCTGGGATTGAGAACAGAGAGCAAAATATACTTAGACCTGAGATGCTGATAGGTGTTGTAACCAGCTGGCCCCTGAAGCCAAACCTGCTGTCAGCCCTGGGCTGAGGGACCCAGATGGGCTGCAGAGTTCTCGTGACAGGGGAGCTGAATAGGAGATACTGTGATAAAGATTTCTGCTGTGACTTTAACAGGGAGGAGGTCAGGCTTTCCTCACATTGAAAGTGTGCAATGGGAGATGCTTTTCATACCAAGCTGTCCAGCATCCTTTAAATCTTCTGCTAAGAAAGCCTGCCTTTGCCAATCTTTAAGGATCATAAAGGGAATTTATTGTTACATTGTGCTTGTTTCTCCCAGACCAAGCAGAAGAAACATTAAGGAGGGATTGTCCTTCTAGCTGACAGTTATTCATTTTTTATGAGTGTTTTGAAGTCCAGATCATGTGTTTATATTCTCAGGTTATATTACTTTTTCCAATTTTTTTTTAGCTCTCCTCATGTTTTAACAGAAGGGTTTCCTCTTAAGCTAAGCCATTATCAGTCGTAAAAGAATTATCACGGCACAGCAGCTGTGCAGCTCATTGCACATCTAAGGCAGGCACCACAAGGTTTTTCCCAAACACCAGCAAAGCTCTTTTTTTCCAAAGAAAAAGATATAAAAAGATTTCTACCTTCAAGTGTTCTGTTGCTCTTGTGGAGTTGACTCTTGCTGCAGTTTGGATATTCACAGCTATCCACAGCTTGGACAGCTCATCCCAAGAGTGCTGTTCTCCCTATAACTTCAATGAAAGACATTTTAATGCATTATGATAATAGCAGTATCTGATAATCTGCTGCAGACAGTCAGAGCTGCAGGGTTTAGCAGAGCAAACAGGATGGCTTCCAAGACCTGTGGCAATATGAGGCAAATTGTAACTCTGGGAGGATAAATTTTATGCACAAAATCTGTGTGCAATGAAAAAGCCCTGCACTCTCCTGTGAGCAGCCTTCAGGAGAGCAAGGAGGTGGTTTCCTTTGTCTCTTTACTTTGTTGACTTGAGCTGGAGCAGTATGCTGAGCTCCCAGCCACTGTCCAGCAGAAGACAGGGGCAAGCTGTGCAGGGGCCATACCCTTAATTTAGGCAGTCCATCAGTATCTGCCAGCAGGGACCACGTAGCTGGGCAACAAAGGCAAAGCCACAGGTCCAAGGAGGTGTCTGCCCCATGAAAATATTAGGGTCTGGCTGGAAGCCTGGCCCAGAAGCAGTTTTGAAGCACTTAGGTCTTCTTCATGTTCTAGAGAGAGCAGACTAGGCTTTTTCATCTCTCTGGGACCAGCTATGAAATCAAGCCTCTTGCAGGAGGTGAAAATACCACCAGGATTTCACAAGGATATTTTTGGCATGCAATAGACAGGGGTGGATTGTGCAGATTTCCTATGCGTGTCCCTCACAAACAAGCTGTGCTGTGGTGGGAGAGAGGGGATGAGCAGTGCTGGAGGCTGCCACATCCTGTTTGTGTCCTGTTGGAGAGAAACGTTGCCTACATTGCTAAGACAGGTAGCCCAGTCTGCACCAGTCTGCTGGGAGAAAGCAGTCAACAGCTCTTCTCATAAACCTTGGTGGTGACAGCTGCTTTTCGCCCAGTAAGCCTGTGCGTGTAATCCAAACCAAAAATGGACTTGCACTTAGCATGCTTTAAACAGGAATCATACCTACCTCATTAGAGTTTCTGTTGCTAATAATCACTGACAGATGTCTAAATAAAACCAGAAAACAGCAACACAGCAGAGGAGTGGGTGGTGCCTTTGCTCCTTTCAGTGACCAAGTTCTGTGTGTCACTTCAGCGAGGGGGACTGAGCCTGTACTGTGATTATAGATAGCACACCTCTGTTTCTGTTTTGAAGTATCTCCATATGGGAATGAAGAGATACTGAAAGCTACCCTAGATTCTCCAGTCTGTTGCTGGCATTGCTCCCAGAATGCAGCCTGCTGAAACTTTGCATTTTCCATTACCGAAATGTTGGAGGAATTGCCTGTGAAAGAATGAACAATCTTTATTTCCCAATTAAAAAAAAAATACATGTAATATTTCTTGCAACTAGAACAGAGTATAATGAAGAGACAAAACTGAAATAATGGAAGATATTTTTGACATGCTGATGTGCTTAGCCTTAGTCATCTGCCTTTAGTGTTTATGCACTAGGCTTTGAGAGGCAAAGAAATAACAGAAAATGTAGGAAATTGAAATGATGAAGTTAAAAAAAAAACAGTTATGGAGATAATCTCCTATTCTTTTTCTCATTTTTTGCCAGTGTCAGTAAATTCTACTCATACTGAGATAAGCTAATTGCAAGAAGAGAACTGTGCGCTTGAAGATTCACAAAAGACTGTTTCTAAGTACCCCCTTGATTACAAAATTTTTGTTTCTTCAGTTGCTTGGTGATATAAATCGGGGTTACAGAAAAAAAAGACATGGAATTCATGCAACTTCCCACATTTTAAATTGTGTGTTTGATTGCTGTGTTTATAATCTGTGTAGACAGTCTAAACCACTGATAAAGAGGACAAGCAACATAATATGGAATAATTCACAGTGTACATACAAACACCTTGAAAATCTGTGTGGACAATTTCAAAACAGTTAAGGAAAAGATTTCCTTGACTTTTGTCGTCTTTAATGAACTCTCTTTTATTAAAACACTGATTAGTCCTGCCCTGGTGGCAGGAGATAACTTGAAAAGGGCAGCTAGACCTCAAGGCACAAAAGGATCTGGAAAATCACATTGGAGGTTAGAGCTAGGAGAAAACTCTAACTGGCTAGTTTGCATCCTTTCAGATCAATTATCGTCACTGGTCTAGTAAGAATGCTGTCTGCTTTGCACTACAAATGCTTTCATGACCCAATTTGAAAGTGCTGCCAGGTGTGCACACTGCAATTTTGCACACTTTTTGTCATTTACTTGTGGAATGACTTTGAATAAATGGTAGGGAACCCTAATGCCTAGTGATGGATGCAGCACATTTAATTTAGTTTTGTTAACTAACTCTCAGCCTTTTGTACGACTCATAGTTGCTGTAGAAGCTGGCAGAGAAACCATCACCTTCCCAACAAATTCCTTTTGGACACCTTTGGTCAGTCCTTAATGACAATGTGTGTCTTGAAGGGCTTGCATCATTCTGCTGGATTATAAAAATAGCAGGAGGCAGCAAAGTGGAAAGTGTCATTATTTTGATATATGATCTCTGAGTATGGTTGGGTTTTTTTAATCACCTAGGACAAAGAAAATGATCAGGATACTAGAAATGCCAGTCCAGTGGCACACAGGTGAAGGCTCTTACCAAGATTTAAATGTTAATCAGTGTCTCTGTGTTTTCTAAGGCATGCAAACATACAACTCTGAGAACCTAGGCAGAAAAGGAAGTTTAGTCCCCTTTTCCCTGTATGTGCAATTCCTTTCCTTCTTGCATTGCCAGTCACCTTGCAACTAGACCAGCTAAACTTAGCAATGACATGTTTGTGTCACATCTTTTACAGCTCTTCAGTACTTGAATGTGAAGATTAATTCACCTGAAAGCCTTAAGTTTCATTTTTTAGTGTGCCTAAGTGGCCATGAAGTTAATGGCTAGCTGTAACTTGTCAGAGGTTATTAGGGTCCTTGAAAGCTGAATTCTACATAAATTCTACATGAAAGCTGAATTCCATATAATGCATAAGGAAGAGATGATACAGCCACAAAAGTTGTGGTAAGCAGCACGTGGCCTGTAGTTTGTAAAAATTTTGGTTTTGATTATTAGCTTGGCATTGAACACCCATAGTACTTCAAGGTTTACTTCAAATGCTTCACCCATAGGACTTCAATTTTCAGAAGTTATAGGCCTTGTCCAGCCCTAGGACTTCCTACCATTATGCCAAATCCTGTATGTGTATGTAGTGTCCACCAAGCATTTGCTGTCTGTGAGTCTCACAGAGGAACAGAAACAGAAATGTGTGTGGGAAAACCACAGTGAAATCCATATAGACTATGGCATTTTTTACTTGTCTAATTGGGTCTGAAAAGTGCCCTGATGTTTCTGGATTTAAGGAGGAAATAACTGGCAACAGAATTTTTCCTGTTAGAACTAAATATCAGACTTTTGGTTTGTTTCAGTACACCTGCAACTAAAACAGGTAATGTTGCATGTGTTAAGAGAGCTGTGTCAATGCTCATCTCTGGTAGGGAAAGAAAATGTCCTGCTCGATCTTTGACAATTTAGTTTCTTTCTCAAAAACTGAATTCCCACAAGTTAAATCAATGTGGTTGATTTCCTGTTTCACTGCCCTTTATATTTCCCTTTTATTTATAGAAGTTATAAGGCTGTGTAAAGACTTGGATTTTCTCTCTTTGGTAAATTGCTATTTACACAATCTGGTTGAATCAGGAGAAAACCAGCAATCCTAATTATCTGTCTGAGCCACCTATTCAGGCTAAAAAAAAGTTTTAGTTTCACTGAGAAGTAATTAATACTTAATATACTTAAGTAACTTGGGAGCTCTCCAAATTACATTTGCAGAGGTCTGGGAGATGCCTGCCTTTTCTGTTATTTTTACAAACTTCTGAGAAGGTGCTAAGTCTTCCATTCTTGTTTCTAACACAGAAACAAATGCAGATCCAACTGTACAAAAACTGAAAAAAATTAACTGAGAGGCATGGGCTGTATTATGAGAAAATAAAAACTGTCTCTATTGTATACAAAGACATTCTCAGAAAGTGTTTGGGTGGCAATTTACAAAATCATATCCAAGAAAATATCAAGACACTGGATACTCATATCCTACATACCCTCCCACAAAAAAACTTATGAATCTGGATTAGAAGGAAGATGAGCTGGTGGAAATAAGCCTTAGGAATGGACTCCAAGCACTCACAGAATGTGGTGGTTAAAAAGGACCCGAAGAATCAAAGTACTACTGGGTTTTTGGTGATTGTGGTCTTGGTTTTTTCATTTGTTCATCCAGCTCCAGAATTTGTATATGACATGGACAAGTTCTGTGGATTCTGTCTCTGATCTTCAGAACTATTCAGGTTTTGGACTATCATTGATAATATCTCTAGTCTAATCTGTACGTGAGAACAAGGGTTTAAATTCTTCAAGATTTTCTATCACAAAAAATAGGGAAACAGAGGTAACAATTCTTCTCTCACAGACTGATGAGAAAATTATGAGGCACTTGGATTCTCTAGCAATGACTTTCTGGGGATGCCTAGAGAAGTATTTAGATGTACCAGAATTCCCAGGACTCCCAAAATTTCCTGCTCAGATGGATCACTTTTGGTCATTTTTTTGTTATAATTTCAAACACCTGCCCACTACAAACCATGACTGGGCAGCAATTTAGGTTTTATATCTGCACAGGCTATTCCCAAATACTTCTCTAGGGAGTAAATACCATGCTTCTGACTCATCTTACTTGACTCCTTTGCTTCAAAACTGCCCTGCTTCTTGTCTAATTGTCTCACTTTCCTCTACTTGGAGGAAAGTGAGATTGTCATACTATTTACTATGTAAAACATACTGTTCTCGAGGAGTGAAGATTGTGTTTATTATAACACAGTGGCTGCAGACAGTTTGTGTCCTACAACTCTGCACTTTACTGGCATTTTCTCCTGTTTTTGTGTCGCTCCAAAAGGGTAGGCTTATGTTTGCATCATCTGTATCCAACTGACTGTATTGCACTGGTCAGTGATTCTCAAGATTCTACAGGAGTGTGCTGTAATCCTAACTCACTTGTGGGACTAACTAGTGAATAGTTCCAGTATTATTCTATGTTGTCAGATCAAATCCACTAAAACTAGGAAACAGGCAGGATGTTGTCCTTACTTTCTCTTACCTCAGCTACTGAAAAATATTAATGACCTTGGTCTACTCCACTGACTGAACTTAGGTTGCAGGCCTTCTGACTGTGAAGTGTGAAATATGTGCATTTAGGAGATTCTGCATTTCCGTGTTTGTTCCCTCTGACCAAGGAAACACAGTAGTCAGCTGAATCCTGCAGAAGGTTTTTTGAGAAATCCTTGCCAATTCAGCTGCTCTAGCCATTACTAGCTGGATAGTTGTCATAAGGCAACATGGAGTTGAACAGAAATTCTTGAACTCCTTTTCACTCTCTTTCTCTTCTTACCAGCAATCATCTGAGAAAGACAAAATGATGAAAGTTTATTTTCCTGAGTGAAACTTTAACCATTCACTATAAAAAAAGACAGTAAAAACGTAAAAACTTTTTATCTTGGTGCATGTTTTTTAGATGATCTTTAAGACAAATGTATTTTCAAATGTTGTCAATTGAAAGAGTCAACAGACATTACTTATCAGATTACACAGAGTTCACCTGGATTTGATCATACAGATTACACTTGGATCTATTAAAAAAGAAAACCCAAAAATAGTTTTAAATCAATGTTTTGTCAAGCTTTCAAAAAGAGAGGAGTTTCATCACAGGAATTCCTTCTTCAAAGTCAGCTGCTTTGTATGTTAAATTATTTTATTTCATCTTATCCATTCTGCAGCAGCCTTTCTCATATTACTTCTCTTTGTGGTGACAGTGATGTTGCCAGTACAATATGCCCCCACCCCTTCATCCAGTCCTGGGAGCTTCCCTTCCAGCTTCCATGTAGGAACTTAGGCTGCTTCTCTGTGCTCCAGAAGTACAATAACATATGGACTGCTCCTTTGGGATGTGATGTCCCAAAGCCATTGTTCTGCATGCCGAGATATATGTCTAACCTAGCTGATGCACACTCCTCAGATGACCCAGAAAATAAGCCCATAGTAGACTTGGAAAGGAGAAAAGTCACAGTATTCATTCACAGAAGTTGCAGACATTGAATTGACTGGAGCTTTCTCTGATATGTTATGTGGAATTATAATTAATCTTTTTACTTGAGTCTCCAGCAGCATTTTGTCTGTCATTAGCTTCAAATATGCCCTTCACACTATGTCCCTTTACATTCCTCTCCTATTTTTTTCCCCAGTCTTAGGTTTCTGCAGTTTTACATTGACCTGCAGCAGCTGCTGTCCTGTACTTGGAAGTAATTTCCCACAGTTAATTTGTAGGTGTCAAATACTTGCTGTTTAAGTCAGCATATAACACTTCCTTATTGGCAATGACAAGTGAGTACACACAAATTATCCCATTAACCTCAATAAAACATAACTTAAATGACACTAAATTTAGAAGGGGCAGATGGAAAATTGTTTATTTTTGCATTTAAGGTGAAGTGTCTCAGATTTTAATTTTGTTTTTGTCTCTTGTTTCTGAGGGAATTTTGGAGGGTAAAATAGTTCTAAAGCATATTTATTACAAAGAGCAGCCACACAGTGAAGAGTGTCATTATATCACAGTCTCCTTTCAGGAAATCTTTGAGACACAGTATAAGTGTTTCTTCCATTACTTAACAGTTCCTTATAGAACCATTCAAAATTAGAACTTGTATTAAAAAAATAATCCTTTCATGCATTTTAACTCAAAATATTCCACTGACATTTTTAATCCAAACTCAGCCTTTATTCCAGTTCACTTAAAGCAAAATGAAATGTTCTCCCCTTACATTCTACCTATTCTCACTTCTTCCGCTTGAAATGAGCTGTCCTTGCACAAAACCAACTTTTCTGTCCTGAGTGCCTCTGCAGTGCTGGTAAAGCCGATTGTTACACTGCCATCTAGTGATTTTAAATCATTGTAAAACGCACCTGAAGATGTTTCACTAATGGCCAAGTCACAGTGTCAAAGACCCTCACTGGCCAGTGCAGTTGCCTGTCGTTATATGTGAAATGCCTAACCAAACATGAGTGATTTCCTAGAATTTGAAAAATTAATATTTCCTCTGCTGTCAGGGTATTTTTATAAAAAGTGGATGCAAGTGGAGGCAGGAAATATGTCAGAAAATCTTGAGTATAGAGCTTAAAAAGGTACCAATGTATCATTTTAAAGAAGTATTGACTGAGTGTACCGAAGCATAGTAGTACTAACTGGAAATTACCTCTGTTTTTTTAAGTTAGAGGTCTCCTCCATTCTGTTTGATTTTTAACACAATCTGTATTATACGGTTTTGTATTCTATTCTTATGTTGAATGCTCATATTTAGCAACAGTTAAAATGGCGTGGGAAACAGACGTACGTTAAGCTTTTAAAAACAATATTATTCCTGGCCAGAACAAGGTTGCTTTTTTGTTTGCCAATTACAAAGTGAGCAACAGGGATGGTCATGTACACATGGGCTTCACATTTGTAGAGGTGGGTAAAATAATATAGAAGACCAGGTGCTGCTTTTGATTTAGATGTGGTAGCATAGGTGAATAGGATGTTTTGAGGGCATTTCTTTGCTGTAAGCTTTAAAACAAGCAATAGGTGTTAAGCATATCTGATTTCCTGCTTTTATTACTCACATATGTGCTGAGTGGGTAAGGACATAATTTCTAATCAGAGAGACCCAGAATCCTTTTACTTCTTGCAACAGGATAATTTCTTACTCTTCATATCTCTCAGTGTCCTGTGTCTGTTTATGTGTTGTAAGCACCATTTTCACTTGGAGGTGCCAACAGTGAAAGTTTTGTCGGCCTGTGAATAGTAGAGATTTTTATCTTTTGCTAAGATAATGTCCAATCATTTATGTCTCAAAGAAGTAAGATGGATGTGCCAGCCCTTCATTATTCCTCAGTAGTCTCCTTTCTAATGGTAGGCTCTGTTAGCTACAAATCTATGTAAGTACCAGTGACTGAAATATCCTTCCTCATAAGTGTTCAGCCAGGGTGCACCTATTTACAGTATCTTTGGACAGTTCTCTTCTTTGGATGCAACAGAAGGCAAGATGGGAAATACTGTCAGTATTGTAGAGAGGGATTCCTCTGCCATTGGCATTGGGTTCCCAGGAGCCACAAGTAAGAGTTAAAATATGAGTTCCTCTGTTTTCAGACTGAGTGCTTTGCTCTGGCAGTACATTAACTGCTCTACCCCCACCATTTCTCACTCCTGTATTTAGTGCATTTTCATATTTAGTCACTTCTGAAGTCATCTTTGGGGTAAAGTTTGGGTATAGCAGAGAAAATTTCTTGCAGTGCTAGAAGATAAGACTTGTAGTTGACTGCCTTTTAAATTTGATGTGTATTTTCATGGAGCCAGAAATGCTTCTGAAAGCTTGCTTTACACAAATATATTCCTCATCTTTGAGATAATCATTATATATCTTGGTTGACTAGATTTGCATCTTCTTTGTTGGCATAGGCATGTAATCTTGTTTTCAAACTGAAATACCGGATTCTATATCTGCTTGTATAAGTGGTGGGGGAAACACTCTTTGCAAAATAGAGACGTGTGAAAGAATTTTTGGAAAGAAGTGACTGCAGACAGTTTGTGTAAATCTGCTTTTTACAAGGTGGGAAAAGTGAGCTAATGGCACTAAAAGTAATTTTTTATGAGGTTCCCTTGCAAGCCAGAAAAAGAGGCAGAAAAGAAAAAGTTATCAAATACTGAGGTGTTATCGCTAGAGAACATATGAAAGGGAGCATCACAAGCTGTCTGGAAATTTAAATCTGGGATTCCCTCTGTCCTGAGCAGTCTATCAGCTATTTCCATGTCCTTTTAGTGAAGTATAAGGAAAGTCTCCACTCCCTTGAGCACTAAAATTACTCTGTAAATCACATACATGCCCTTAGGCTGAGACAATTTGTCCCTAAGAGAACAGAAACTTTAAAACTCATGAACTAATTTTCTTTTTATTTCATGTCTCTGCAAGGCTAATTACTGATAAGCTGACTGCACTGGTGACTTGTATTACTGTGTGGGAGTCATCCATTTACCTCAAAACACACTGAGTAGAGAACAGAAACAGTTTTTTTGTTCCTTGGGCTCTATAATGGATTTAGAACTATGCTACATGACTTTATTACTTTGTCTTCAGGTAAAAATATCACCATAATTTGGGCTATGCATATATAAATTTAGTTCATCCTCACATGAGTAATTAGAAAGTTATCCTGACTTTAAATACTGTTAATGCTAGAAATACATTGATAGAGGTTTTTTTCACAGCATGATGGTCACAGACAGTGGAAGACAACACTAATGACCTGCAGCCTTTCTAGAAATGATCTGATTTTTGCTTTGACAGTTTAAGGACCTGCAGGTCAGCTCAAGTGAAGATTACTTTTCTGTCTGAAAAGAGCATTTCTTTCCTGTTCAGAGCCAGGACTGAGGACAACTCTTCTCTCCATTATACTCTCTACTAAAGCTCATTAATCTTTTGTCTGTAGTTGCTGTCTTTCCTCATCTGTGTGTTTTGGGTTCTTTCTTTCCTGTTGCCCTATGAACTCAACAGTCCATGAATTACATAACAAGGACTCATGGGTCTGCTCAAAATTTCTTCAAAAATAACAGAATAGTTTCATAGAGGCATAGAATCAAAGAATCGTTTCCGTTGGGAAAGACCTTTGAAATAATTGAATCCAAGCATTAAACCAACACTGCTAAATCCACCACCAGACCAGGTCCCTCACTGCCATATCTGCATCTTTCAAATGCCTCCAGGAATGGTGGCTCCCTGGCAACCCATTCCAGTGATTATCTATTCTTTCAGAGAAGAAATCTCTCCTAGTATTCAAACTGTATCTCCCATGCTGCATCTTGAGGCCATTTCTATTTGTCCTATTGATAATTTCATGGGAGAAGAGGCCAAACCCACCTGGCTACACCCTCCTTTCAGGCAGTTGTAGGGAGTGATAAAGACTGCCCTGAGTCTCCTTTTCTCCAGGCTAAATACCCCCCACTACCTCAGCCAATTCTCAGAAGACTTGTTTTCTAGACTTTTTCTAGATGCTTAATTGGTCTTCTTTTGACATGATCCAGCAAGCCTTTGTGCTTCTGGCTGAATTACTGATGTCTAAAAATGCAGAACCCTTGAGCCTTTTCCTGATTTGTAGGCATTCTTAAAGTCTGTGGAATGATTTCTGTAGAAGTTCTCCAGCACTGAATAATAAGCTTGCCCTCTCTTTTTTAGAAAAACTGATTGGTGTTTGGCAGCATTATTTTGCTCTCTCTTTTTCACAAATCTTTTAGAATCTTTTAGAGCTCTAAAGAGATGACTTGAGAACTTATCTTACTGTCAAATTTAGATGGGGATGTCCTGTGTAGTTTTAAAAGCTGTTGCAAGGCAGGGATGGAACACATTTTTTTTTTTTTAATCCCTGCTAAAAATTTAGATATATTTATGATCCTGTGCTGTTGTACAAAAGCAAATTTGCATGGTTATTTTTCATTGTCCAGATAGAAATTTTCTAGCAGAACTTTGTATTTCTAAGCCAACATCAGATTGACTCTTCCTGCATTTCAAGATCCTGTTAGAGAAAGAAATACCTTATTTTCTGGTGCTGAAATTGGTATTCATATCAAACCTTTGCATTTATTCTCCTTATAAGGTATGAGGTATCAATTGGAGTAAGACATCACTCTGTAAACAGCTTAAGGTCCAAGGAATGCAGAAATAAACAGCAATGCCTTCTTCTCCCAGAAAGGGCAAGGAGCATCTTCACTGACTGATTTTATGATCAGCAAATAAAACCAAATTGTTGCACAATCTCTAATGGGGCCTCATTCTACAGCAGTAACAGTGCCTTTAAAGTATTTGATGACCTTTGCTACGCTGTTAATTTCAATTGAGACTGTAAGCAAAATTTTAAAAACGTCCATCCATGATGGATAACTCTGTCCTGAGCAGTTCCACTCAGTAGTTTAGTAACCAGTGGACATTTTGCCTTTGTGTACATCGGATCATGATGCATGAAGGTGATTCTTGGAACCTTGCAATGTAAGCACCCAATACATTAATTTTGAGAGGTGTGGATCCTTTCTGCTCCATTGACTATTCCATGAAATTAGCTGTTAAAAGTACACTTTCAGGTCAGGTCACTTTGTATCAGAAAGGAATGCTCCCTTTGGCCATTTGTAAACCTTAACCTTTGTTGGAGTGATCTTGAGAGTCACTAGGCATGATCAAATAAAATGCAAGTGTAAGAATGTTATTTCCTGTGCTAAGGTGGCTTATTGCCATTACTTTTGATTCATATTAAATGAGCATCATGTTTCATGCCAAATAATGTTTAAAGTATTATGATTTCCACAAAAACACTTTGGTTTACAACCATCAGCTATTGATATTTGGAGTCCTTTTCACTTATGAAACATGGTAATAATGGCATGCAGTGAAGAACTGTTTGATTCAGCATCATATCACAATAATTTGCAGTGCAAAAAACTGTATGGGCTGCCTGCTACAGAAATTCATGCACTGAGGCTCCTGTCAGTCAGAATTCCACTGAATATGATCATCTAAAAATGTATATCACAAGTGATGATCCAGTTCAAATGGGGTTTTGTTAGGTGTGGCAATGTGCAGTGAAGCAGGAGTACTCCTGAGGTCATGAGAGATGTCTGTCCCAAAACCTGCTCTCTCCCTGCCTGCTCCTTTTTAATTTCCAATGCATTTTAATTTTCTCTCCAAACACACAAATCCATGTAGCAAGAAGGAACATTTTGAAAGGGAAAATGGATGAGAAAAAATAACATGAAACATCTTAGTGTCTTGGTAATTATTATAATGCACAAAAATAGTGAGTGAAGAGCTGCAAGAGTAAATGGATTTGTAATAAAATGTAGGTAACATCTTAATTTTAAAAAGAGCAAGACAGAAGGACACAATTAGTAAACAGCAGGCAAAAAAATTTTGAATTATAATTTTATTCATTAATTACCAGGATTTTGCTAGCATTTCTTTAATCAAGGCATTTTTATTGTAAATCTAGCAGATGGCATATCTTGTAGTTCACAGTAAGAAACTGGCCATTATCTTGAGCAACCAGTTCTGAAGACATTTGGAGCTAATATAAATTACTAGAGTTTGATTTTCATGTGGGATTTTTTTTTGTGTCCAGCCAAGGCTGCACCAGCACTATCAGAGAGATCAGGCTTCCTAAAAACTTCCTAAAAATTTATCTCTGAGTAAAAGTGAGGTCAGAGCTGTAAGGAGAGGTAAAACTCTCATTGGAACAAATGGTTATGTGGCTGAGGCCATCACAGTTTTGACACCACCTCTGCAATGCTGTGGAAAGTTTGTCTCAGATATCAGATTATCTGTTTGTGGAAGAGATCAAACATAATGAAATGTGAGGAGGAGATGGAGACAGAAACCAAAGTGGTATCATCTCCTTAAGTTGGTTCACCTAATAGAACATAATACCACTTTCTGTAATATTGAGATCACTACATCAGCAGTGTTACTAAATGGAATTTAGGGTAGACATACTCAAAAGCAATCAAATCCCATTTTTAAGTGTGTCTTAGCACTTCTCTGGAACTCGTCTCTTCTTCTTCTTCAAGATATATCTTAAAGATACAACTGACTGACAAATGGAATCTCAAAACCAGAAAGTTTAGATGTTTTGAATTCTCTTAGCTTATGACACACTGTTGAGGGGCTTCCATTGTCTGGTAATTTAGATTTTGTGTTGGCCAGTTAATTGCACTTTAGCATGCACATTGATTTGGTACCCTGAAAGTTTGCTGTCCTTCTGATTCTCCTGGTACAGCTGCTGTGCTGAGATCTGACTTCAAGTCACAGTGTTGCTTGTTAGTACTGTAGGCTTCTCTCAGCTCACAGGAAACATTTGAGTTCAGAGCACCTTGAAGGGACCAAGTGTGGGACATCAGTGAGAGTAGTGAGTGGTCCCCCCCTTGTCCCACGTTAAGCCTGGGGTCACTGCATGGCTGAGCACAGCCAGCTGGCCACACCTGGAGGACACTGCCAGAGCTACAACCCACCCCTCAGCAATGCCAGCTGCCAGCACACCTTCACTTTTCAGAAGCACTATTTCCCAGCGCAGAAAAATTCTGGTGATTTGCATGCCGTGAGTGGATCTGTGCTGAAAGAACATACAAAGACCCTTTGAGCTGGGGTGAAAGAACTCCCTCTTAAGCTTCTTTTCCCAGGCCCAGGGTGATTTTGTACATGTGTACCTTGGTCTTTTGCTTGTGGTTCCCCGTGGTCAGCTCTCTGAGCCTGCCAGTTTTCCACAGCAAGAAGAAGGCAAGATGTGCGTGCAGGTGCCTGCGGGCTGTCCCGCTGGCCACGGAAATGCTGAAGCCAGCAGATGGCATTAGCAGCCCGGGACACCTCCAGCACAGCCTCCTCAGACACCTCCAGTGCTGTGTCCAGGCCTGGCCCCTCAGTTTGGGAGGGATGTTGGGATGCTTGAGCACATCCAGAGGTGGGCAACAAGGCTGGTGGGGGTCTTGGAACACAAGCCCTATGAGGAACGTTTGAAGGAGCTGGGGTTGTTCAGCCTGGAGAAGAGGAGGCTTAGAGGAGACCGTATTGCTCTCTACAACTTCCAGAAGAGAGGTAATAGAGAGCTGGGATCCACCTTTTCCACTGGGAAGCACTGACAGAACATGAGGACACAGTCTCAAGCTACGTCAGGGAAGGTACAGGTTGGATATTAAAAAAAAAATTCACCCAAAACATAATAAAGCCAAGCCTGGTTGTGCTGCATTCAACCTCACCCCTGGGGGCACAGCTGGTACCACTCCAGGTGTTTTGGAAAGGTCACTACATCTGAAAGTGTCAGCATGTGAATTTTACAGGACTGGGGGCAGCTAAGCTGTGGGCTTGAAAAATAACTAAAGGAAGAACAAGGTTTGCCATCTGTCCACTCCAATATGCATCTGACACAGTCTTTCATAGCGCTTTTGAGGCATGTCTCTTCTCAGAATAATAATACCAGTAACTCACACTATTTCTGCTTGCTCAACTCCTGCCACGGAAAAAGCTACCTGGCTGCACAGTTTTGCCCACCCCATAAGTTTTGCTCCTTTTTCCATGATGGACATCAGGACTGCATCATCAGAACAGGCATTAACTGCGAAGTTAATGCTGGTTTGCTTATCCTTAGCTTTCAGTGTTATATCATGTATTTAAAAAAAAAGAAAGCAGATGCATACATATACAAAACCTTCTTACCCTATGTTTTAGTCTTTTTTTAATTTATTTTTTTAAATTAATTCCTGTCTCCTGACTACCTGCATGAGTGAGCTTCTATCTCTATAAGATCTTGAAGCTATAAGATTACTGGCTCTTCGCTGCATTATATACAGCTCACATAAACTGTAAATCTGTCTCTGCACAGGTGGATTTGCATCATGTACTTAAGGAGTAGTATGTGGAAAGAATGGCATGGGGAAGCAGCAATGCAGCACATAGAGTTTCATGAACTCATGGCCTGACCATGCCACTTATTTTCAAGAGCATGAGTGTTTTTCCACCTAAAAAGTCTGGGTGCTAAATCAAATGGACTCCCAGGCAATCACTGATACCAGCAAGGGTAGGGATTTATGCTTTGAATTGCCTTCTACCTCAGTTTCCTAGAAGGGTAGAGACAAGCCAACCATGTCAGGTATTAATGTAGGCATCACCTATATATGACAGAGTTGTATAAGGCCAGAATACATGCTTAGTGACCATTAGAAAAAAATATACAGATAGATAACCTAAATCTGGCTCACATTAGTAAAATTCTACTAGTTAAAATTCTCATTAGTAAACATTCTCATTAGTAAAAATTCTCATTAGTAAAATTCTCATTAGTAAATTCTCACATTAGTAAAATTCTACTAGCTACAGGACTTGTAAAGTGGGTCTTTGGAAAAACGGAGGTACTTTAATGTCATCTAGAAAAAGCCCAAGCCAAATCCTTCATGTAGCAGATTATTCTTTGGCAAAAGTCTTGACTGTGAGCTAACTAAATCAATAAATTAGAATTTTCTAAATGTAGGGAGGTTTTCTATACTAGAGAACTTTGCAATAGCAGTAAGTGCACTGATGCAGTTATGTATAGATTTTAAATCCTTTTGTATTTGATTTCTGGACTGAGTCTTTTGGGTGTACTCCAGGTTTAAAGCTGCACACCTACAAGGACAAGAAATTTCTTAAAGTGAAACCTTAAATTATTACTTGGTGTCAATCTACAAAGTAAAGTGGGGTTGTTACCAAGAATCTGGTAAAATAAAGAACTCCTTAACCCAATATTTTATTAAGAAGCAGGTGTTTTTTCTTTGACCAGATGCACAGGTCCTCTGAAAGTCGTGCATGAGGAGTGCAGGAAAGGTTTTGTTTACATACTGTATTTTACCTACATATTATTTGATTGCCATACATGTGATAATAAATTCCCTAAAATCTTTAACACATTTTATCTCCCCTTTACACATGTGGTCTTCTGTCCTGGGAATCTCTTCAGTGGTGCCTAGTGCTGAGGGACCCCAGTGTTACAGCTGATCTATTAATTTGGCAGGGCACTGGGGCTGGTGAACTTCCAGTTCTCCTTACACAATGGGCATTGAGCAGTTTCATAGTCTAATGGTCTTTGAGGAATAAGCATTGTGTTAGCTCACCAGGTGTAGATAATTTATCATCTAGCACAGAGTGACAGGAGTCCCATATTGTAACAGAACAGTAACTTCACCTGGAGCGTTGGTATTGGGCTATGCTTGCTAAAGTAAACAAGTGCATCGTGTTCTCAACTCCAGAAATGAGCACTTCAGCCATGTGATTTCTCTGTTATTTGGCATTCTTTGCCTGTGAAAGAATTTTTAGTCTCCTCTCACAGTTTTGAATACTGTCCTAAAAAACAGGGGTTGCTTGGCCCAAAATAGGAGCTGAGGCAGGTATAAGGACTAACAGGACAGCCAGGGGCTGTGAAGTTTTGTTCCAAGCAGCTGGTTGAATGACAGAGTTAAATTGGTTGCAAGCCAAGGCATGGTAGCCTTGAGACAGACTCAGGAAGGAGTAGACAGCCTGGAGAGCTGTGAGTAACCTAGATGTGCACCTACACATCCCCTAGCAGCAGTTGCATTGTGCTCATCTGAGACAACTCTGTTTTTCTAAGCTGTGTATTTCTGTAGATATTTTATAAGACAAGCCACACCATCCCCAGTTGAGTTTTTCTTGGAATTATGATGCTGACACTTCCTGAAATAGGATTTTTTTATCTGTGAGTTTTCTTTTGGTTGCAAAGTAAACAAGTTAAGCTAACACCCAGGATTGAATCAGCAACATTTGGGACCACAAACTTTGTGGTTTCAGCCAGAGTATATTATTATAACTTTTTACTGTAATTTTTTTCCCCTCTGAAAAGATGTTGGCTTTATGCCAGCCCAATTTTTTCTGTGGAGTTTTGTGTTTTTTTTGGTTTGGTTTTTTGTGGTTTTTTTTTTTTTTTTTTTGTCTGCAGAAGATTTTTAGAGGTCTGAGAATCTAAGGCAGTTTATGGAATTCTTCTTGGTTGCTTCTAAACTCCTACTCTGTGACATTTAAATTCCCCTTTCTCTGTAAGTCTTGCTAGGACATCTTAGAGGCCCCCAAATCACCACATGCCTTGAAAGGCACAGCAGAGTTTATCAATTTTCTCTCCAATTTTAGAGATTTTTGGATCGCAGCTCTCCTGTCTTTCACCCTTCCCACGCAGCTAGGAAATCTAGAAAGTTGCTTTATTTCTCCTTCATGAAAATGGAGCTTCTTATCTACTTCTGTACCTACAGAACCTGTAGTGAACATGATTAAATTCTCTGGTTTATCCCAGTCATTGGTACTGTTGCTTCCTTGCTACTTTGAGAGTGATGAGTTTAAGTTTTCAGTGTTGTCAAAAGTTCCTTAGCATGACTGTCAACTTAAATTTGTGGGAATGACCTAATTGAACAAGGCTTCTGCAAGGACTATGAACCCCTTATTCATGTTGCTTCCCACTTTTCACACAGCTCGTGTTACATGGTGCAAACGACATCAGAGATTATATTGCACCATGGAGATTAATTTTGGACTCTTTCAGACTCCAGTGACAATTCTCTTCTTTCTAAGATAAACTCTGGTTTTGCCACTTGCAGTGTCTAGATTTGCTTCCCCTTCATGCACCCCCACATCATTGTTTTGCAATAGAGAAATACAATTTCCTATTATTTCTCCCAAACCATGTTGTACCTAGGATTCTTTAAGGTAGCATTCCTATAGGGTCCTTGCACAACAGGTCTGAAGTCACAAGAGTTTTTTGTGTGTGGCTGAAACTTAAGCCTTGTAGGGAGTCTGCAGAGTTTGATGTCAGGTTCGTTCAACTGCTGCTCAAGAAAAGCACAGAACAGGTGATAGTGCATGATATCACCTTGCTCATTAAATGCACTGAGCTCAAGGGCGGATTCTCAAATGTCATATGACTGAGTCTACTGCAATGCTGGAGAAATATCTGTATCATCTGTGTTATTACACTTTTGCAGATGGCCAAGAAGCGAAAACAACTTGACCAAAGCCATCCGGCAAATGAGGTCTTAGGGCTAATCAAAGAAAACAATGTTTCCATCTCTTTCATATTAACCATGTATGAAGTGATAAATAGACCTTCTACCTTGGAAACATTAAACACTTAGGGAAATGCAACACTGAGAAACACAGCAGCCAAAATTGCCCAAGAGTGTCTTTCATCTCATTGCTGTTAATGTGCAGTATTTAATGACCAGCTTGACACTATCATAAAAGTTCATCTCTAACTTCTACAGGTTTTTAAAAAAACACTTTCCTGAAAGCAATAATGTATTTGTGTTGTTCTTAGACAGTGGATCTGTAAAACACCTAGTGATGGGTACTTTCATTTGACAATAAACTTGCTAACTCTTTTGCTACAAATCTGACTTCGTATAAACTTCCTTCCTGTGCAAAATAACTCCCCCCTCCTCCTACTTAGGATTCTCAATACTGAAAGCAGGCCTACGTTAAGAAATATGTCTTTAATGTGCACAGAAAAAAGTGATTTTTATGATAGGTTAGTCTGACAGAGTAAATGTTAATTTTTCTTCAGTGTGGTGATCTTTGATATGTAATGATTGTCTTGGCTACACTACAACTTTGACAGGTACGAGTTACAATCTGTTGCATAATAGAGAGGCAGAATTGTTTGGCAAAAGCCTGAATGCTCCCCTCAAGAAACTGCTGTGTAGCAGGGGGTACTGGAGGTGGAAGGTGGGGTGGTGAATTGGCTTCCTGCTGGAAAAGGAATGTTAGGAGAAGGCATTTTGTGGGCATTTTGATACATTCAGCTTGTTAATTTATGCTGTATGTATTCCCTGGACAGATAAAACCGCAGAAAACATCTTACCTCCATAATCCCAGCCTTTTCAAGAAGCTTGCTTGCCTTTGCAAGCAAGTACCTCTTCCTTTGGAAGATTCCCTTTGCTCTCAGAAAGATTTTTAAGTGGTCTTGCAGTCCTCTGTTGTTTGCCACATCACTCTTGCCCTTCCTCAACCATCAAAACTCTTAAATGCCAAAAAGCTATACATTCCACTACCTAACTTTTGAACAACTAATGGAAAGCGGCCTCTAAAACATGTGTATTACAGCATCATCTACCAACTGCTGATCTAGCAATCCTGGGAAACAGTGGAAAATATAGAAGGCAGTCATATTCTCCATCTGTAAAGAAGCAAGGGAGTTGGTGGTATTCAGAATAGAATATGCCCTGGATGTAGTTGTAATACACAAAATGAATGAATTGGATATCCCTAGAATACAGGGCTAAAGGAAGGTGAGTGGATTTCAAATAAGGATGAAAAGAAATTTCTAAAAATTTGAAATATTTTATACTGTAATAACTACATATACACATCAGACTTTCCTCCTAATTACTTAATATAAAATTCCAGAATAGGTAAATTGGAAAAAAACTCTAAGAATTCTTTTATCAAAAACAGCAAGTGCTTGGGATTAAGACTGGGAATTTGCATGACTGGATTTCACACTGTTTTGCTGCTCAAGTGAAATATGGTTAATAATTTTCTCAGTGTTACATTATTCTTCCCACATATTTCTATAAACAAAGTGAATATATGCAATAAATTACCCCTGCTCCATTTGGCATTTTGCCTTTTAAGAGAAGCCAAATGTTTCTCTCCAATAGATAGATTGCCTTGGACAATGAGCCATTGAAACTGTTGTCAAGTTGAGTTTTCTGACCAGACAAGAACAAAGAGACTGATGTTTCTTACTTCAAAGCATAAATTCTGCAAAACACTGCAAGGTGTAGGTGGCCATGGGGTATAATACTAAAATACCTTGATATTACATCTGGCATCCTGTGATCCATTTCACAGCAGTAATTCCAGTGTTGTTTTCTTCCTATGTAAATTAATGTCCATACATCAAGAGTGTGGTAGTGAACCGAGTTTGATTACTCAATTGTTCCAGGTTGAAATATAGCTCTGAAAACATATTTTTGTTATAAAATCTAGAAATGGAAACCAGTATCATCACACTTGCAGGTGTTGAGACAAATGGGGAATTTTCTGCCCTGAGTAGGTCACAGACTAGGGCAAAGCAGCTAACTGAGAACATGTTGCACACAAGAAGTAGCAGATTGTACTGAACTCCAAAATAATTTGTCTTGAAATATAGTGATCTGAAGTCACACGGGGGTTTTTTTTTTTCCTTCTTTCAGACTGAAAATACCATTTTAACTTAGTACAGATCACCTGAATTTAACCCAAAAAAAACCCCCAACATCCTGGCAGTGGTGGTGGGAATTTACAGTTCTGGAAGATAAGAAAAAAAAAACAGAAACAATCTGAAAAACTTCCTAAAGTCTTTTCTATTTTTTTTTAACTTGCCATCAAGGTTATGAAGTATAATTCTCTACTCTAATTTTATTTCAAATAGTTTTTGGAAGCTCCGTTATTCACTAGTTTATGATATTATTTGTAATACAAAAGCCCTAACGAAAAACTCAGGGGCATGTGGTAGTTTTTCTCTTCTAATTTCTTTTAGAATGTTCACTAAACTATTTCTTTTCTATCTGTGAAGAAAGTATCTGTGAATTATGATGACATCTCTTGGCAAGTGCTGTCTTCAGAATCATGTAGCTGTCAAAATATGTGATGAAGTCAAATAGCCTTAAGGGAGGAAAATGTCATTCATTTGTCATCATGACAAGTGATATACCTCTGTGAGATAGTCTGACATATTAAAGTTTATCCCAAGAATCAAGAAACTTACTTTGATGACTGAACTCCTCCACTTCACAGCCTACTAGCTGTGTCCTTCTTCCTTCCTTTCTTCCTCGCTTTGTACTTCACCCTGAAGACAATTTTCCTGGTTCTTCAATGTGAGGTTGCTACCTCAGACCCTTCCAAACAGCCAAACAAACTTCTCTTTCCTTGTGGTGAGCCAATCCAGGGCTTCATAACCATTTGCACCTTCCAAAATATTTTCTTTTTTTTTTTGGCCCAAAATTCCCGAAATGCAATCCCTGGCCTTGTTATTCCACCTGCAACTGATGGTAAGGTTTCTGTGTAATGCCCTTGACATATTTCTAAGTTACTGCTAAAGAACCCCAGGCTTCTCTTTTTCCTTACCAGACAAGCCCATCTCCCTCACCCTCTTTCCTGGGCCATGCTCTAGGCTCCTAATCACTTTGATAACATTGAATGCTTCAGGACTGAGATCTCTGATGCAGAACTTGAAGACTAGGCAGTTTTGAGAATCTTATCCTCAAACCTTCTGCTGGTAGTTGTTTTGTGTTTGTTTTGAGTTTTGTTTGAATGAGTTTCAGGAAGACAGAAAAGGAGGTGCTAAATCTGGAATGCAGATATGGAAAATGAGTATTTCTGCTAGACAGGGGAACAAGATGATTGTATGAATAGAGGTGAAAAAGTCATGTGCTCCTTAGTGAAATGTCTGTTTGTTGTGCTAACAGCTAAGTTAGGTGGAAATGTTAGTTTTGCTGTCCTCTTTGCTGTTTGCCAGTGTTTCCCAAAGGGACTGTGTTTTGTTTCAGAGATGTTGCATGAATTTTAAGGGATTGCTAACAGCAGCTGTGTGCATATGAATGCTGTCTGTCTTTACTGTCTGTAGTATTCCTTGCTGGTGTGCTTTGATCTGGGTCTCACCTCTTTACACACTGGAGCTGTAGTTTGGAAAGGAAATAAAATTTTAAAACTTTCCATTGAGATATTTCTCCATGTTCTTGCCAATTGAGTAGGTAATAGCAGTAAAAGACAGCATCCTTGTCATGTCCAGAACATCACTGACATTCTTGCTTGTGTATCAAAGGAGGAACAGAAGTTCATCAACCCTGTTCTCTTACTCTGAGCAACCAGTCTGTGCACCTCAGCCCATCAAACAGTAGTACCCTCATGCTTCTGCTGAGATCAAGAGTCTAAGTTCAGAGTCCGGAGATACTGTAGTGTAAAATTAAAGTTATAACAACAAACAATCAGGAGAAATGGAAGGATGGATCTGTGGGCATATAGGTTGTTTGTAGTAAAGCTAACATATAAAGACAGTGTTCTAAATACTCTTCCACACTTTCTTCCCGGTTAAGGTCCTTAATTTGGGTTGTATTCAGTGCTTAACACAACTACACAGAGTTTAACAGGATTACACCAGAAAGTTTTTCCTAGAGAAAGGGGTAATTGATAAAAAATATGTTCATTCAACTTTATTCAACTGCCTGCAAAATGCCTTGAGTTCCTCCAGTGGTACCTTTACCAGAGGAATACATTGTCATTTACTACATTCTGGGGAAAACTGCAATTCAGAAGAAAGCTGAGCACTACCTGCCACAGTATCACAGATTATAGCACCTGATTTTTTGTTCCTATTTCGAGCAGCACTTGCATGGTCACTTCTATGCTCAGTTTTTCTCTCATCCACCACTTTGGCAGCAGAGCAAGACATGTGAAGTAAAACTGAATGATGCATCTAAGTAATGGGTCTTTCCTCCACAGTTGGTAGATGTTAAGTACTGCAGTAGCAAGGGTTCAGCAACCTATTCAAGACCACATGGGTCTCGATATGTTTCTCTGCTTAAATGTGCCTGATCCACCAGAATTTTTCACTAGAGGCAGGCATGACTTCAAGCAATTGAAACAAGGAAAGTGATGTTGTAAATCTGCAGTTTGCCCCACAGAAAGATTAATTGCCTTTTGCAGCTCTTTCTACTGCCACGTCCTCAATTTGGTATAAAGCCTGCTTGGATTATCCTGATATTAGAAATTTGCTTGGATGGAGGACTTTCTGTCTGTACAGAGAGCTGGACCAAGTGCAACCCTTGGATATCTGGTAAAGTAAAGACAGCTTGATTCATATGGATCTTTCTTATATAAAACCTTAGAACCATTATTCAAATAAAGATGTGCTGCTCCACTTGCAAAGCACCAGATCAGTTGGTGGCAATTGGAGCCTTTGTGGGTGATGGCTACAAATTCTGGCTAGGTGTGGAGAGTGCTCATTCATGTGCGAAGGCTTATCTTGCAAAGAAAACACCAAAAAGCTGCTTGTGGCCACCAAGGACTGGAAGAGTTCAGAGGCAGAGCCTTGACCTGCTGTGATCTTATGCTGTGGCAGGGAACAGTTTTGAAGGGAGGAAGAGTGATGACTGTGAGAAGGGGAAAAGGTGGAGAGGGAGTCATCTCCAGCTGAGGTGTGAAATATGGCATGGGTGTAGAACAGCTTCAGAAAAGCAGAGGAATCCTCTGCCATGAAAAGAGAATAGGCAAGTTCCATGGGGTAGTCTGCCTGAGAATTTAGTGCCCCCAGCAGTGAGGTGACAAACTTAGTTTTTGGATCTCTCTAACATGAAATTGTGCAAAATAGGGGTGGCTTGTGGAAACAAGGTTAACAGGGCAGGTGTTTAGGACCAGGGTTTGACTTAATCCTATAGCTGAGAAGCTTCTACCTTTATTATGGAAGATAAAAATCTTCAGGAGGAGGATATGGAAACTGACAGATGCAGGTGATCAATCTGAGAGATGGATGATAAAGGCAAATATTGAGTGAGGGAGTGAACATATTCAAGGCCTGTAATACAACCTACTGCTCTTGGCAGCAGGTGTTGGGACTAGATGCTCTTTAGGGTCCATTCCAACCCCTTAATCTTCTATGATTTTAAGATTTAAATAGTCTAAAAGAGGCACCGAATCAGGCATTCCCAAGGCAAGGATAACTTGGAGTGCAGAGTACATACAAGGGTGGGAGGAGGTTCTGTGAAGGGCTTGCTTCAGCCTGTTGAGTCCCACAGGATTCCATGCCAGCTGTAGGAAATTTACTACTGACATAGGCTATGGAAAAAATAATGAGTGTTTGCAAAAGCTATGAGGTGGCCTGGGGCACTGCATTGTACCCAAAACTGTCTGCACTCTACCCTCTCCTCTCCTCTCCTTCAAAATGGGATTTATTACAAGATTGCTATTATCCTTTTATGCTGTAGGAATCTTACCTTTAACAGATTGGTAACACTGTGTATAAAGAGACAAAGCACCCTCAGAAATAAAGAAATATAGAGTGATGTCTGTTCAAGTATTACAACTGTAAAGCTCAAAGGGATTTCACAGGTTTATGTTGAACATGTACATGTTTAGAGTTTTACTAACTTTCATTAGTTTACTAGTTAGAGTTGTCACATTCAGAAATAGGAAAAACCCAAAACCTGCTGTGTTCCTGCACAACACTTCTGTAAGGACTATGCAAGACTTTCAGGCGTAGATTCTGCGAGCAGTGCCTCAGCTGCTGGGTATTCCCTGGACACTGAGAGGAACTCTCAGCACTCTCCCATACCACATCCACAGAAAAATAGGATGTCCCCATAAGATACCTCTGCTCAACCACCTCAAACCATCCTGGTTTCAGATGCAATCCATAGGCTCTGGGAAACATGCACACAATGGCTTCTCAGTGTTCTGCATGCTGATAAATCCTGTGAGCCTGGCAGGACATCCAGGGCTGACAGCTTGGAGAGCACTGTGTGCTCTGCTGTACATGGAGCCAGGCCATGTGCTACACCTCTGATGGTGAGGTGACCTTGGCTGTGGAGACCTGGAGATGCTTGGGTCTGCACCTGGGGGCCACAGGCTTCCTAATGCAGCAGCAAGCAGATCAGCCTGGGCTGCTAACCCTGCTGGTCAGCCAGCACTGGCGGGCAGTCCATTACAGTGAGTCCTCACCAGAGACAAAAGGTGCTGTTCCACAACACAAACACTCCTCTGGTTGCACTTTGAGCACTCTTTTGAGACACAGAAAAGTATTCTGCAGAAGAAAATGGCCTGAAAATGTTATTGGAATACTTAGAAGAATTGGCCTACAGTTTTAGCTACAGTGCATGTAAAGTGCACTGTTCTCTGGATTTACTATTTAATTGAAACAAGGGGGTTGTGGACCAAAAAGGGAAGCCAGTAGATTGCCTTACTTATGGGATGCTTTGTTTTGCCAAGCAGTACTGCCTGATGCAGACCACTTCCTGTTGCTGACAGGTGGCATTTCTCTTGCATTTCTGCAGTTATGTTGTACTTTGGCCAAGGTTATTTATCCTGCTTTTTTCCCTAGTGCACTCTTCTCACCATCTTTTCCTTAGTCAGAAGAGCTGTTATTTTAGAGGTGTGCCACTCCCTATCTTTGTTGTCTTCTTTTCCACAGCAAGCTTACAATTTTACTAACTTTCAGGTAATACTGAAGCTGTCAAAAGAAGTAACAACTACCCCTACCCACATTCTCAGGTGAATTAGGAGAGGATAGGGAAGGTGCCTCTTTTCTTGTCAGTCACTAGAGTAAAATTTCTCTTGTGAAAGGAATATGGCACTCTATGCTGTTTTGGTCCTATCCATCACAAATAGCAAACTTTAGACACAGGGGGCACTTGCTTTCAGAAATTCCTATATGCTAAAGATTACCAAGTGTAAACTTCGCTGTAGAGGAATGTTTTAAATCAACAATTAAGTTTGCTATTCTTGAATTTCTCACTTGAAAAGGCTGTCATCCCAAATAGCTTGTGTAATTGCCAGTTTATAATACTGACATGGACCAGAGCATATTCAATAATGGCACTGAGCACTCAAAAGTTTTCCATCATGAGAAGATCTATCCACTTCATTTCCTCTAAAACTCCACAATAAATTCCTTCTGTTAACTGATGATTTGGACAATTGAAGGACAGTAAAAGATTTTATGTTGTACCACAGCCTAGATAAGTATGGGCTGTATCTGAATTGTCAAATCATGGCTATTTGTCAAAGGAAAAGGCTTGAAATGCTTACATCTATGCTGTATTTAGTAACAATGTATGTGAAATAATTTTTTTTGATAGACTGACATTCATACTTGCCAAAACATTTGTTAATTAGAAGCGAGTGATAAATCCAGTGTGCTGGTTAATGATGGCTGTCATACAAACCTGGTACTTCTGGACATTAACAGATTCATTTGCTAGCACCATGAATATTGGCTTTTGAGTTGTAAATGTGTGTTTATGTGGCTTCCTCTTCCCCCTTGTCTCAAGAGTGACTTGCAGTAATTAAACACTCAGATCCGTCTTGAAATAAATGAAACCCAGGGAATTTACTTCCTTAGGTGCAGTGCTTGAGGCGCATAGTCTTGCAAGCTGCAGGGCTTTGTTGGTATCTCTGATGCTGTCCCACTCCATCTGCTGTTTCATGTCAGGTGTAGCCTATCTCTGGAATGGTGCTTTTCCCTATTTCACTATTCCTTCCACAGAAAATGGCTCAGGACGTCCCCTGAACCTCTGCTTTACAAGTGACAATGGACTCTGATTCCTATGATACTTTTGCACATGATGCACTGTGAGGAAACAGAAATAGCCAGATGTGAGGTGAGCCCATTATCCTTTGGCATCCTTATATTGCAGCTGAGTGACTTGGGGAGAGAAGTACCTGAATCTGGCTGTGTCTAAGTATGAAGTCAGTGATGGTAATTACCTTTATACTCAGTAAACAGCCAGTAAATTGCACAGGCCCCTCCATACTCTAGTTTCTAAACTGGTGATGTTCCCAGTTTGAAACCTGAAGGAATGGGGAAGGATTTAGGTACGAGAAATCTTACTTATCATGCTCAATACATTGAAGTTCTGCAGTTCTTCCTCCCAGGGGGATCAAAGCCAATTTCTTAGATAAAAGCAATTTTCTCAAGTGTAAGAGGTAGGAAATAGTGATTATCTAAATAACTGTGTAAAATATGTTCACTGTAATAAAAAAATCCCTCATTCCTTTCAAAAGACTCAAAATTACTGAGAAGAGCATGGTATACTAAGCACTAGGAAAATATCAATGAACAAAATTAGCTGTGTGTTACAAATTAAGCTGAAATTAAGCGTACATATTCCAGGCATCATGGCCCTTCCTCTTCCATGATTTTTACTGTCTGTGTGTGTAGTCACCAGCCTTCAATTTAATCATATACTTCCATAGCAAAACTTGGCTGGTAAAGAAATTCAAAACAGAAATAAAAACATTGTGAAAGGGGATAAAATCTTCAAAGGCAGCTTCAATGCATAGCAATTCTGAGCTAGAAATACAGCAAAGTTTAAGTATTTGCTTGTGGAGTGCCTTCAGTTTCATCATTTAGGGTTTATGTACTTAAACTTACAAGTCTTCAGTGTCTGTGTGAGACTATTGTTCAAAACATTTGAAATCCGTGGCACAAACAAGGTAGGATGCCTCTCCTTTGTTTCAATCCCTTGACTATTTCAGTGCATGCTGTTCTAGAAGGAAAAGTGACATCATCACTATCAGTTTAATAAAAATGAACCGAGATTGGAAAATTCTACGTGCTTACCTGCAGGTATAGACCTGATTTCACACATACCTGTTGGATATTAACTAACCACAGGAGTCCTTCTGAGGATGGCACTGTCTTCAGAAAACTTTACAGTCCTTTGAGTTACAAATCTAGAAACTATTTTTCACAGCTTGTCAAGAATAGGACACTCCTAGGGTCTTCAGTATCTTTGTGTGCTTACTGTCCATCGCCATTCAAGAATACGTTCGTGACTTTTTTCGTCTCTCAGGCAATCCAGGGAAGAAAACATTTTAGTAATCTGGAGAATCACTGTGCTTTGGATAAAGAATAAGCTTGGAGAGTGGACAGTCTACATTGCTTCTTATTTTCTTTTACTGTTTTCTAAGGTCAGAGACCATACAGAGTTCCGAAGCTGTTTCAGCAGGGTATGCAGCACCAGTATTGTGGTGAAATTCTAGGCTATGGGGATGCTGCTGGGGTGTAATTCCTCATATGGCCCCAGAGGAAGCTGATCCTGCAGGCCTCAGATGCAGGAGTTAGGGCCCTCTATCTCTTTAGGCATGGAAAGAAGGATATGATTTTTTCAAATTTCCTAGCACAATTTTGAAGGACCCTCTGGGAGTGTCAAATAAAGCTGTCAGGTGGGGAGTACTCCAGGAAAGTTAGTGTCAGTGTGAAGGATCATCCCACAGGAAGGCAGAGCACATTCTCATCAGTGCAGTGGATGGTGTGTCCTGCAAGGCAGCATGGGCTGGACAGCAGGTTTTTGGAAGAGCCTCTACATTCCCATGTACTGCCCTGAGAACAGAATTCACTGTGCTACTCAGAACAACCTAGAAATTACTTACTTCTGAGAAACTGTGCTTGAAAATGAACTGGGACAATCTTGTTAACTCTTCCATCTGGCATTGTGAATTGGCAATGCAGAGTGAAAGTGAGTTAGATATTTTGATATTTTTTTATTTTTCTTCTTGCAAGTGCATCATTCTCCCAGGACAGGAATTTTTGGTATTTTAGGTTACAAGAACATGCTTGACACTGTGGGACCCCTTGCTAACAGCTGGTACAAATGTTGTTCTATTTGCAGAAGTATTGAATCAATGAGTGTGCAGGGCTCTATTTGCAGTTAAGAAGCTAGCACAAAATAACTTACCACATAGAAATTTTGCACAGGAATATCTGCCACTGGGGTGAAGATTAATTTCCCTATAACGAATGTTTGGCTGAGTGAGAGCCCAGAACAGGCTAACCCCATGTCTATGAAGCACCTTGGTAGGTAGATTGGAAGGGGAAAGGGCAGTACGAAGGGGTGGAGCTCTGGAAGTGTGCTGGACCCTCATCAGCTCTGTTTCAGCCAGTCAGCAGCATCCTCCTGCGTTGGAGCAAATAGCTTAGCAAGGATGGCACTTTGTCAGGAGAGGAGGGATGATCTGGAGATGAAAGATCCTCCTGCTGCCCCAGAGAGGGGGCAGATGAAAGGGAACATGGACAAATGAATGGAGGCTTTGAGGAGGGCGGGCCTCTGGCACTCCTGGGGTTGGTTTTCCTGTGAGTGGAGTGGAGTAGTGAAGTCCAGGGAGGCAAAAAGAGTGCAGCTGCCAAGTCCCAGCTGGAAGAGGATGGGGCACACTATTTCCCAGATGAAAGTACTCTCAGCGTTTGCTTGGAGGTGTCTGCATAGGTGTCCAACATTGTTGCCTCTGAAGCAGCAGGCTTTGGAATTAAGACATCTCTGTATCACTAACATTTATCCGTACTCAGAGGTCATTGTATGCTGAAGGGGATCTAAGTTCCAGCCTGAGAACAGAGAGTAGCTTTGAGTGCATGGCAAAACCAAGGTTGCGCCTTGACCTCACAGCACATTCCCTCATTTGTACAGATTACTCTTAAAGTCAGTCTGTAGTGACTTAAAAGCCCCCAAAATAAGAAAAGTTAGATAGTGACTGGAAGAATTCCTGCAAAGAGGTGTTTAATTCTCATCCCCACTGTTCAGCTGGGAGCCTCAGTTGTAGTTTCACAGGAAAACAAGGAGGTGGCTTCTTACTTTGAACGCTAATAATTACATACCTCTGAAGTCAATGTTCTTTTACTTCACCTGGGTCACAATGCAACTATTTGAGTTTTGTCAGGTGGAAGCACGTGGGTCTAGAGGTAAGAGAGCCAATGAGAAAAACTAAAAGTGGCACATTGCCTTGTCTACAAGCTTTAGATTAACTTAGTCTTAACTCCAAGCTTTTCAGGATTTGGGCTTGTGTTTTTGTTTGGTTTGTTTTTAAACTAGTTGCTATATGCTCTAAATATTGCAATGGGGTGTTTGTAGTGTAGGAGGTAGTTTTCTATTACTGGAAACTTCAGAGATAATCCCTGTGAGGCCAGTATTGTTCCAAATTCAGGAGAGTCACCAAACCAGAATGTCATCTGCCCAGTCATTTTCAAATACTGAAAAATTAATATCCTTTTATCACTGCATCATATCTTGCCCTCTGCATCCTTTATGAGAACTATCAGATGGAATATATATTATTTATGCACTTATTTTATTTTTATAGTGCAAGTTCTTATAATTACTTCTTTTTAGGTTAGCCCCACGGTATGTCACCTGAGCAAAAAAAAGGAATACTTCTAATTTTGTCCTCTTGGAGGCTACCTCACTCTATCCAGGTGCCTCAAACTGATTTGGTGTGAACTTCAGAAAGAAAAACATGGTCCTATGTAGAGGGCATCTAGTCTATGTTGTGCCAGACACTATACACAGTGAGAAACCATTGCTTCTGCAAGCATTATGAGGAGGGAAGGGATGACTGCATGTGATGGGCAGAAAGAGAATGGAGATCTTTCCTTTCCAAATGTGTGCTCTGACTGCTTCCCCCACTGGTGTCCCATAGGGTTCAGCTTGATATCCAGCTGGACTTTTGAAAACTACCCAGAGGTCTAAATACAATGAGGAGCAAGTGAAATTCCTGAGATTACATATATTCCTGTTCCATACTCTTCAAGAGGAAGGGAGAAATATAATTTGATAATCAGTATGATAAATCAGTAAAGAGAGTGGTTATGAAGAGGGAAAGGGAACTCACCTAATGGCTCAGTGGAAGCAGTATGTGCAATGAACCAACAATGAAGAAATCAAGCCTTTTTGGAATCTCAGAGAGGATATAGCTCATTAGGGCTTTTTTTATTGCAGTACACTGTGGCACAGCTCTTAGTGCATACAAGAGAAAGGAACTCCAAGGAAGTGGGTTTCTTTTTCATGGGCATTTCAGGAGAAATTACATACTGAACATGCTGTCATCTGACAGTCTTACCTGCAGGCTGGACAGGAGCTTCATTTTTGAAGTGGTAGGGGAACACCTTCCAGCCTCACTCCTTCCTGGTTTGAACTCTGATTCCTATGATAAGTGGGGCATACCATAAGATGTACCCCTTGTTTCCAAGTCAAGCAGCCCCATTTTAGGTAGAGAGGTACACAGTCGTGTGCTTATAAAGGGTGTTGCAGCTGAATGCGTTTGCAAGTACTTGTGCTTGTGAAAGAATTACACACAATAGATGAAAGCAAATCCAAATAGTAATTCACTAACAGGTTTCACAGTATGGGGAAAATGTATTCCTGTTCGAATGACACCCCAGTGTGATTAACTTGCATCCATTTTAAGCATGCATATAGCAGGGATCCTAATTCCATCCTTCAGCTTTGGGGGAAGAGATTTTCAAAGGACTCATCACTTCCACAGTTTCATTGAGAAAGAGGTGCTGACAGAATGGGACAGAATGAGAACTGTCTTACAATTCATGAAGAAACTATTTCTGCTTCCCCTTTGCTATCAGTGCTTCTGCAGGCTTAAACGAGCAGCTCTACCAACACACTTGCTCTTTAAAACTACACAAAAATGGGTGAAGTAGCAACTTTTAAGTCATCTTCTGTCTGCTCCAAACTCTCACGTTTGCTTTTTAACATGGCTTTCTCTATGGCTATGGGAATATTTACTAGGCTTTTTTATGTAAAATGCAATCATTGCTGTCACTACTGACTCAAGCACATGAGTTTCCTAAATTTATTCTTCAGTGTTTAATATTGGCACACATGTGAAAGAAAAATTAATTTAAAAGTCACATTTCATTATGATGTTGATGATGTAGGGTGATTTTTTGCATTATAGGGATTTTTTGTTCCATATTTTTTCTTTTTCTATTTTTAGTATAGTGGGTACCGATACATCAAATAATAGACTGTGCAGAGAAATCCAGAGCAAGGCAAATGTTTAGCAACAATAAATATTACAGCAAGTATTTCTTTATAGGCAGAAGAAGAAGCATTCAGCATTGAGCTGATACAAATCTGATGGCAACCAAAACCTAGTAATGACAACACTATAACAAGAGTGCTGTGGGATGCCCTCTCATAATTCATCTTATGATGAATGAACTCACTGAAGGTCTTGCCACAGCTGTTGTGGCTTCTTGTTGTTTCACCCATTATCTCTGGAAAATTATCTCACCCATTATCTCCTCAGCTCTTCTGAAATATGTAGTTGGGGAGGACTTCTCACCAGACATAAAGGAACAAGTGGAAGCATCAGACCCATGAAGCATTCAGTAACCCATGTGTTGGTCCTGCCTTTCCGAGATCAGCAAAACACTGAAGAATAATAATGACTTTTCTTAAGGGCCTGCTTTGTTCCTATAAGCACAGAAAATGCTATATACAAGGAAAGCTATTAATGTAGGTTTTTCTGTGCAGTTTTATCTTTTGGCATTCTGTCCAAAAGCTAGATGCAGATTGTGTGGCTATCAGACACCTTCTGCTGTTATGGTCTCTTCCAGTATGTGGTGCCACACTTGTTGATGCAGGGAAGGAGACAGGCTACGTAGGAATGTGACATAGGCTACAGCTCATAGAGGGCCAGCTCGGGGAGAATGCTACTGGACAAAAAAAAAATAACTGGGTAGAGAGTGAATCTGTAGCCAATCCCATCTGACATGAGTCAGATGCCAAAATTCTGGCCTTGTTAGTTCTGCTCCAGCGCGATTATAAAGGGCACAGGCCAGTGAAATGTAACTCATGTCCTGGTGGCGCAATAATAATAAAAGCATAAAGCATAATGCAAGTAGCTCATTCCTTTCAGGAAGCAACACAAAGCCCTGCCCTGCTGTGCATGTGAATTCACTTTTTTTTTCTGATGGTAGCCTGCATGCCTAGCAGTGCCAGCAGTGCCAGGCCAGGGACTGCAGCCAGGTGACACCAGGCACTTCTTACCAGCACTAATGTCTAGCAAAAACACAAGCAGATAATCCCCTGGAGCTATGACAGAATGCTCCTGCCAGACCAAATTGTGTATAGGATCAGGCATAGCTGATGTTGGAAAAGCCGGGTGTAGAAATTCCTCGTGATGCTGCCTTAAAACTGTGCTAAAGTGGAGTAGGTTTTAAAAAGCAATGTTTCAATGACACAGAAATGGAGAAAGTGGGAAAGCAAGTACATCAGTGATGTGGTGGGTAGCCTGTGCTCCCTATACCCAACCCTTGCTCTAGTACATAGGGTAGGTAATAGGATGGGAATCTGTTTTGGGACAGCTTTGGCAAACCCTGCAGCAGCATCTACTGCAACTTCCTTGTGTTTCTAAGACCTGAGGGAAGGCAAGGCATTTTGTGTTGTTCTCAATCAGGCCATTTTCTCCCAGGCATCTTATAGCTACCAGTTGCCAAAGCGTCATTATTTCCAGAGGTGTGAATAAATGGTGAAGAAGGGGCACTTCTTGATGTGAGTAGGACTGGAGTTGAAGAAAGCAGTAACTAACAACCTGTTACAGATAACTGACTACTAGAAACCCTTTTTTTTTCTGCCAAGTTTTCAAGATGTTGCCTTATTTTCTTGCTTCCTCTTATTTAATCTCTGGAGCATGAGATGCAGTGTTAGGAGTGCTGAGAGGAGTAATTGTTGTGTGTGGAAAAAAAGAGGCCATAAACATGACTGAAACTTTTGTAACATCTTCCTTATCAAAAGGGTGAGGAGGGACCAAAGCTTGCTTGTTTGTTTCTCTGTGTTCCTGGAATCCCCCAGATGCCAGTGGTAAAGGTGGAAAAGTATGTTGAAGTGTGTTGTGCTGAAGTCAAGGCTCTCTTAGATAGGGACCCTCAGCCTGACATATTCCCCTTCCTTTTCACGCCTTTTGTTGATTGCTTGTCTCTCAGTAGCTGAGTCATGGAGTACCTTGAGGCAAAATGCAGTGCTCATAGTGTCTGGTGTGAAAGAATTCAAGTTCTAGAATAGGCTCCAAATGTGTAAAGACAGCTGTCTTCTCTTGATTTGTTCTTCATTTGTATTTCAGTTTCTTCATGTGTGTTTTTCATCCAAAATACACTGGGAAAGACACAAGGGGAAGGGAAGATATTTCTGGAATTAACTTTGCCTCATATATTCTCCCTTCTTGTGAAGTCTGTAGAACCTGTACTGGTCTGAAAACATGAGTTCCCAGGAGAAAATCATGTCATCTTTGTCAGATCCCTCTTGCCTTCAGATGTCCTTTAATTAATTATGTGTCCTGGAGTAGATTTATGGGCCTGGGGCATTCAGGAAAATGCCTAACACATGGTGGGGATGAGCATCATTATATGTGTGTTTGTTTGTATGTACATATGGATGTATGTATAAAACTTTAACCTGACCTCTTGGGAATTCTGTTAGATTGGTAATGCCTTAGTAATGTCCTATCACCCATTCTTACAAGCCATTGCTGTCACTTGTTTTTACATTTTAATAAGAATATTATAGAAGTGATGGAAGCAATTTTTTTGAGAATCCTTCTTATGAAGGGTCTGTAGCTGCACATAAATGCATGCATGCATCTGACTGTGCTGTTTTCTTCATATCAGTTGCTCTGGAATCTTTCAAGACAGTGGCTTTGTAGTGTTTGTTTTTCTCACATCTTTTTATTAGGAGAAGGGAATTGAACAGGATGTAGGACATCCCTCCTGGATGTCTCATCTGTGGGTTTTGTCCATGTTTATGGCCCAGATCCATATTTTGTTGCTTCTTTGCACTGTGTAAAAGCCATTTGACCTCTCCATTCCACTGCATTTATATCTGTCTTACAGAAACTGAATTCACTACCTCCTTACCTTATTCATGCTGACTCACTTATTTAGTTCCATTTGCAACTGTGGAATTTGATGCCAAATATACCTATTTCAAACTTTTATATTATTGGCAAAGTCCTGACTTAGAGAAACAAAGTGAAGCTGGTTTTAAAAGGCTCAGGGATGATTTAAGTATGCTGGTCACATGGAGAAAAAAATTAGAGATTGCATCTTTATCCTTTCTGCCTGTTGGGATTAGCCACAAGTTGAAGGTGGTAGAGGGGCAACAGATTAGGAAATAACCATGTTCACTGATGTAAAATCTACTGTCTGCAAGGAGCAGCCTGCAAGCCCCAACTGCTGCTCAGGGACTTCCCAGTAGTGCATGATGGGAATGAAATCCATGCATGTTTCATCTTGAGAAAATTTCTTTCTTTCTGCTTCTTGGCAGCATCTTAAATGGGTTCTATAATGAGTTCTTTAAAGTAATGCAGTTGTTAACTGTGCAGAATTTCTGTGCTCTGACCCCAGTGAATTATCAGAGGTAGGTGTAATTATTTGTAAAGTAATTCAGGCCTGGATTATGAAATATTTGCTCATGTCATTCTCTTGAAAAGAGAGGGCGTGCAGTTAGAATGGTATTGACCTTTTCTAGGCAGCTCTTAGATGTGCCAAGTAGGCGGAGGAAATGTGGAGGTGCTGATGTTGCCAACATGAACATGGAAGGGTAATGCCACTGAAGCTGAGGATTTTGGGAGAGAGGGGGCACACACCTACGCACTGCAGAGCAGAACAGTGAGTAGTTGGCAGGAGGCAGAAATCACATCCATTTCATTTCTTTGCTCGTGGAAGTGAGTGATGCTCTCGCGCAATAAAAGACAAGCAGCTGGTCTCATTATTTTCTAGCTCAATGGGTGTGTAATGCAGGGGGGAAAGCCGATGGGAAAAGTGTGAATAGTCACCAAAAGAGGGCAGAGGAGCCTACGCTGAAAGACCGGCAGGGCAGTGCGAGCTGCGAGACCTGTTGAGCCCTCATGGCAGAAGGGTGGGCATTGTTCTTTCTTGGAAGCCAATTTGTGTTTCTTACACACCTTGGCTGTGCAACAAATGCTGTCTCTTCAAGCATTAAGGAAAAGGGAGAATGGATCACCACCCCACTCCACCAAATCTCACCAGTTTACTACATTTTGGCAGCAGTTTAGTCTCCTTTCTTTTCCTTTTTGGCACTGGAGGTAGTGCAGAGAATGTGCTGTAAAATTGAGTGGTTTGGTGTAGCTGATGGGATTCTGCTGCTGCCTGGCCATGGTATGTGATCAAATATACACAGACAGCATGTTGAAAGTTTCAAAAGTGATTTATCTTTTTATCCAAAGGTCACTTTTAACTCATTTGAAAGACTTAAAATGGTGGGCCTGCCTTCCCATGTTGCTCCCAGGAAACCCATGCATTTCCTGACCTTTCTGCTGTTTCAGTCCACAACTTCATGTCCCATCTGCCACAGGTGCAGAGTCAGAGTGCTCCATTCCTCTTCACAACAAGGCTTTGGAAACTGCAGTATCTCTTCATGTCTTTTCCCTTCTAAAGAATGTAATTTCACTTGCAAATCAGTCTTATTGTTATTTCTGACCTCAGTAATTTTTGTTATTTGTCTTTGGACTTTTTCTGGTTGGCCCACCAAACATGGGCCCCAAGGTGCCCGCTCAAGTCTACAAACAGTGAAAAGTAGTTGACATTGAACTCAAAGAGTGCAATGTCACTAAACAATTGTCAAATCATTTCATAGCAGATTGTTTTTAAAAGCCATAAAATCAGCTAATATCTTTATCTGAATATCTTTATGTACTCTCTCCCATTTGGAAATCAATTTCAATATATTCCCCACTCTTCTATATATAGTAATAAGGCAATTTCTTTATTCGGCAACTGACACAAACTGAGACTTCTCCCTGATGGCTTTTTCAGAATATTCTATGCAGCCTAGAAGCACATTGAGCTTGAAGTGCTATCACACACTGTAACACACTGTGCTACACACACAACTGGGCATTATCTTCAAAAACTTAAATGACATCATATGGATTGCACTGTGCAACTTAGCATGTTGTTCTGTGAAAAAACTCCCTAGCCATTTGTCACAGCTTTTTGCCTTTGTGTTTTGGTTTGGTTTTTTGTGCTTTATTTTGATTTGGTTTTTTTTGGGAGGAGAATGTTAGGGCTTTTTTGGCATTTTGGTTTTTTGTTTTTTTTTGTTTTTTTTTTTTTTCCTTTAGCACAGCAAATCTGCTGCAGCTGTCAGTACTGCAGTATTTTTGCATTTCTCCTTTTCCCAAGGGAAAGCCCAGGAAACATGGGCCTGCAGCGACACTTTCCGTTTCTCAGACCCAGTTTGCTTGGTGAAGAGAGATAAAATGGAGAAATTAAGACTAAAATAAGCTTTGAATTAAAAACAGTTTATTTCCATGCAACTAAGAAATACTTGATTCTTTATTCAGACTGTTTTTAGTCTGGTTAACTCACCTTTGGTCCCGATATGCAGTGAACAGCAAAGCTAGTACAAAATAGTGCTAGAAAGAATTCCCAAATGGACAAGTTCTGGAGTGTGTGATCCATCCCTCCTTGGAAGGCTATTTTCACTGACAACTCTCTTCTGTAAAATCCCACCCTGTCTCCTGGTTTAGCCAGCATTTTCTTCAGGCCTGCTTATAAGTTGTGTGTTCTAATATAAGAGGAGAAATTACCTCTGTATTTTCACTTTGCAACCTTCCAGAATTTACAGTTTGTGACAGAAAATTACAGAACTGTTTGGCTTATTTGGTGACATGTTTTAAAAATATCAATAGCATCTTTAAATAATTAGAAAAGCCCCCAGGTTTTAGTCTGTGTCCTTTTGTGTTTACCTCTTGGTCTGTGTGTTTTCAGGGATTCCTGTTTGCAAGAGTGTCTCCACAGCAGCAAAAGCTAGATGTTTACTATTAAATCTATTAAATTAAAGAAAACAAAATTATTGGCATCCCCACAGAATTGTATGACTGCAGAAAATGCAACAGTATACATATATATATATATATATATATACATACATATATATATATATATATATATATATTTATATATATAAAATCAAAACCTCCCAGAACCATATGGATCCCAATAAAATCAGGTGAGTAGCCAATGCTGACCTCAGTGTTTTATATGATTGCAGATATTCAAGTTTCCCATCAAATTGGTTAGTTTAACAAAATCCCCTTTGCTGTCAAAAGTAGATCATCATCAACAGCAGTCAACAGCAGAACCAAAAGCAATTTTTTAACATAAATGTATCTTTCATAGAAATAATGAGATTTGGAACCTTTTGAACTGCTTCTGCAAATTCAGATAGCTGATGTCAGCAATTACGTTGTATTGCATATTTTCCTTGTTAAAAATAGTTAATGCTTGTCACTTATCTGTGTTTTGCAGACCTATAGCAGTGTAGCTTTTCTAGTAGAGACAAACATTTGCTGTTTATCATGTAGTTGTTGTAACAGCAGTTATTTCCATATGATAATTACCTTTAAGGACATAAATTATTGTCAACATCAAAGGAAAAAAATGCAATTTCCCATGCCGTACATATTCTAGCAGAATTTTCAAAAGGTCAGACCCCAGCTGTTTATAAATAATCTGAGCCAGTAATTATTGGGCCAGCTTTAGGTAGTTTTGCAATGAATATTTAAGGTTGTTTTTTCCATGGCTAAAATTATATTGGCTGAAGATTAATCTTGCTTCTCACCAAGAAACTCTGCCCAAGGATCACAGTTCTGCCAGCATTTGAGATATAATCATAAAGTCATAAGTGTTGCAATTTTAGGTTGATTTCTTTGGCAGCCAGTGGTTTTCAGACTGCCACAGGCAACTCAGTAGTTTTGGATCATCCCTAAATTGACTGTATTGTTTGTGTCTATTTTGAAGATCATTGAGCTCTCAGCTGGCTTCATCGCACAGATGCCTCTGAATGTTTGGAAAAACCCGCTCCAGATTAAGCTGGCTTTTGTTAGAGTTGCTGAATACACATCTGTATTGGAGAGCTAATTTGGACTGCAACAGGTTGTGAATTAAAAACAGATTAGCTACTTTCAATTAACAGCTTAAATTTGAAGCATTGACTTCATGTATACAGTGTAATGGAAGGCAAACTGATTCTTTTGTTCACACAGGATAATGCTCAATAGGCAATTTCCCAGTGTGTGCCTGCATGGAGCTTATTGATTTTGAAATTTTTTCTCTGGCTACTTACACAAATCTTACTTGTGTCTCTTTGGCTTTTTTGTGTATTGTCTTTAGCTGCTAGCCAGCATTTGCATGTTTGCAGGCCCACTGAAGTGCACACAGTGGAGCACTGTTTTCACTGGAAAGCAGGAAATACTGAGCTATATTTTCAATAGTCTGTTTATTGTTTTTTGGGTTTTTTTTTTTGCCCAGACTGTGAGGACCTCTACCTTTGTCATTTAACTGTGTTTTATTCTGTTCCCCAGAGAAATCCCAAAGCAGGTAGCACAAAAACAACATCTGAACCCATGACCCACATATTGTCTTGTTTCACACACGGAGGCTTCACCTGCTTTGGCCTGCTGTGTAGAGTCACAATTATATATGTGGGTTGATGTCCACACTTGCTGATGCACAGAGACTTCCAGCCTAGAATTTGTTAATGTTTAAATGTTAATTCTGAATATAAAAATATATGGTCTTCAAAGAGGACTGATAGGGACTAACTAGCTGGGGAAATTCAACTCACTGAAGTAAAAAGACTTTTCTCCCAAGAGATTTAGAAGTGTCTCAAATTTTCTGCTTTTAAAGTTTTTATTTTATGTGTATTTATTTCATACACACACACTGGGAAATTTTAATGTTTTTATTAGGATTGGGATTGTTGATCTTTGTTTGCACCAGCTTGAAGTTATGTTTATTAGAAGATCCAGTTTGGATTTGATGATCTCACCAAATTCTATGTATGTCTTTGCTGGAGGAGCAATGCATTTCATATTACTAATTGCCATAGAAATACCACAGTACAGATGTATTTTTTCTTCAGATTATGGTGCTCCCAGTTGCTCTTCTGTGAGCGTATGATTTTAATAAACTGCAATTTGAGAAGACTGCCTTGCAGTAAGACAAATGTTTGTCTTGTCATCACTGTCACTTTTTGACATTGACCCAACATATCCAACCCATATAAAAAAGTGTAACAACACTCCTACCTCAGGCAATAAAGACATAAGTGGTATTTTGACTGTAGCTAGTGCTGCTCAGCCTTTCAGCTGCTAAACCCACCCAAGTGTGTGGACAAGTGTAATCTAACTCAGGCTTATTGCATCTGTGCTGCCTTTACTGGTGTCCATTAACAGATTCCTGAGGCATCCCCTATGACTGTTAGTAGTTAATTACAGTATCATTGCTGAATTCATGGAGAATGAGTTCATGGATGTGCAGGGAATTGTGAGAATGTGTCAGAGAAAAATCACACTTCAGTGATACAACCAGTGTCCATATGTGACACATGTAAGCATGGAGCTCATTAATCTGCAAAATGCACTTGTTGCTATACCTGATTTAGTGCAGACATCCGAAACAGGCCATCTCTGATTGTGAAGAAACCTTTATCAGACAAATTATCTCCTATCAGCATCCTCTCTGATCCTCTTGGGTTGTTTCCAGCCCCTAGAGTAGCTATATGCCACTGCAATTCTAAACATGGACATGTACTTTGTGATAGTCTCAGGTAAGTATCAAAGCTAGAAACTGATGGGCTTTGGGAGGTGGTTGCATTAAACAGTAGAAAAGCTTTTCTTTTAGGGATGGAAGAAAGGGACTATCTGCTTATATTTCACTTAATGCCATTTTAAATGTGAAAATAATATTTTGGGATCACTTCCAGCCTGATTAAGTGATTGGAGTGGCAATGGAACAGCAAGAGATGGTATATGTGTCACTGCTCTAGTCTTTTTGGAAAGAGAACTTGTTCTAACTGTAAGTTGGAAAATACAACCTTGGGGTTATTCTTCACAGAATCCCAAAATATTCTGAGTTGTAAGGGACCCAGAAGGATAATTGAGTCCAGTTTCTAACTCCTTGTCCTGCACAGGACATTCCCAGGTACCACTCCATGAGCCTGGGAGCATTGTCCACTTGGTGCTGTGACCACTTCCTTGAAGAGCCTTTTCCAGTGCCCAGCTATCCTCTGGGTGAAGAATCTTCTCCTAACAACCAACCTAAACCTCCCCTAACACTTCAGGCCATTCCCTTGGGTCCTGCCACTGGTCACCACAGAGAAGAGATCAGTGCCTGCTCTTCCTCTTCCCCTCACAAGGAAGTTGTAACTGCAGTGAGGTCACCCTTCAGTCTCCTCATCTCCAGGCTGACCAAACTAAGTGACCTCAGCTGCTCCTTGAGAGACTTCCCCTCGAGGCCTTTCCCCATCCTTGTGGCCCTCATCTGGATGCTAATAGCCTTAGTCCTACTCACATTGTGGCACCCAAAACTGCACAAAGAATTCTGCCCCAGCTCAGAGCAGAGCAGCACAATCCCCTCCCTTGCCTGGCTGGTGATGCTGTGCCTGATGCACCGCAGGACAGAGCTGGCCCTCCTGGCACCCAGGGCACTGCTGGCTCGTGTTCAGCTTGTCCTTGACAGTGACACCAGGTCCCTTTCCATGGCACTGCTCTCCAGGATCTTATTCCCCAGTCTGTCCATACATCCAGAGTTGCCCCATCCCAGGTGCAAAATCCATCACTTGTCTGTGGTGAGCTTTATATGGTTGGTGAATGCCAATGCACTAAGTCAATTAATACTTAAGTCTGTAAGAGGCTGGTGCATTTTATTGCAAGTGAGATGGAAATAGCATGGGTTTGAGACTTGTCATTGTGACTCTGGGCAGCTACAGAGGAAGGAGCATTAATATTTTTAGCTGAATCAGATTTGCTTCAGACTTAATTGGACTACAGATGACTGTGTTTAGAAAACAACAACTATTGTTTAAATGGTTATAGGTCAGTTGCATTAATTTTGCATAAAATCACCTGGAAATGAATTTTCATGCAGAAATAATACACCTCTTAGAACTGTATCATGCTTGTTAGGTTAGCCAGTATATAGGTATTTTATACCACAACAAAAAACATAATATGAATAGAGTCTTTTTTTTGTGGAGAAAACTAGTTAATCACTTAAGCATAGGCTTTGAGTTCTCCTGACATTTCAGGTCATCCTTATCTGAATGCTACATTCCTTGTAGGCTGAGGCTGGATGGTGTTGTCAAAGAGAAGCCCTGAGCATGAGTTTGTGCTATTCTGCCTCTCCTGGAGGTACCCAACGTATTAAGGAGATGAAGTAGAAGATGGACTCAAAATTTACCTTTATAGTGGTTCAGTAGTAACTGGGAGCCTCACATAACTGTGAAACTGGAATAAGGTTGCATAGGTGCAGGATAAGACACCTTCTTCCCAAGGGTCAGACATCCTGAGAGTGATGTGTGACACTCCATGATCAGATGCTTGTGGCTGGGAGCTCTGAAAACAAACTGAAATTAAAGACCAGGGGGAAAAATCCTGGGAAAAAAAAAAATAGCAGCACTTCTTAAATGCTGCTGAAATGCCTAAAAGCAGATCAGGGAGATACCATTGGGCTTGTTTGGCACAAATTAGGGAATGTGTGAGAGAAGGACATGCACCAGCTGGAGTGGACAACTAAAACATTTGCTTTCTTCCTTCTTTTATTCAGTAATTATCCCTTTGCCCTCAGTGGGACTATATTGAATTTTTATCAAGAACAATATTCTGCAGTTAGTGAGATGAAACAGTGTTTACACTTTCGACACAAAGTGAAAGATGTTTTGGGAAATGAAGCACATCTCTTTACAATAAAATTCTCATTGACAAAAGGAGCTTTTAGATCAAAGAGGCACCCTATGTTGAGTCTAAACAATAACTGTTATAGTCTCTACAGAAAGGTGTTTTTCAGCACTATGTTACTGAGTGAGATAAAACAAGAAAGGCTTTATAGTCCATTTTGATAGTTACATTTTTGTATGCTTGCTATCAGCAGATATGCCAGATAAAATTGCAGTACTTCTGACTGCCATTTGTTGCTCTCATCTAATGACTTCGCAGTGAATGTATTTTTACCCTCTTTTGCCTTTGCTGCAGAACCACCTTTTTATTTGCAAAGAATTATGCTCAGGATTGGTAGGTGTCTTAGATCCATTGCAATTTTACCCATTAGTTCTCATGCCTTGGTAAGATATGGATCAAAACAGGTTCATTTTAAAAGCAAACAAGGAAATACTTCATGTAATTCCTATGATTATTCTGGTACTTTATCCTGTTCATTGATAAATTGAAGATGACTATTTCATTAAATGTGGCAAAAATAAACTAGACCTTTCTAATGAGAGAGCTGGGAGCGTTCATACAGACCTTCAGTAGGGAATTAGACACTAGGTGTTGTTTATTTCTCAGAGAATTTCTTCTACTACAATAGGATGACTTCAAAGTCACCTGCAACAGGTGAGAATTGAGGAATAAATTACTTATATCTATTAAGTATAAAATTAAGAATTGTCAATAGTCACAATATGTATAAATTTCCAAGTAGTCCAGCCAAAGGTCCAATATTTTTCATTTACTTCACAGCATTTTGTTTGTAAAGAAACATTCTGCAAAACCAATTAATACCATCAGTTCACTTACAGTGGTTATTCTTGGTTACGCAGTAGCATAGCATATAACTTTTGTGAAGCCAGGGGCTAGGACAGTAGGAGATGGCACTTCAGACAAAAGTCTTTCAGTGATAGAAATGCAGCCTTTCTTGCTCTTGCTCAGTGCTGAAACTTAGTCATTGGTCAGTTTACTCTTGTTGTGTCATTTCTTAAATTTCCTTTCATTCCTCTTATGCCTTTCTCAAAATAGAAAATTCACCTTCAAAATTTCTCCTTCCCACTTGATCAGTGGCCTAAGTATTAGAAAAGGGTGTCAAAGCCTTGTGTTCACTACTTCTCTAGGTAATTTTGTCCTTGTAGTCAGGCCTTAACTCATAGAGATACTTGCAATGTAGTTACACACTGGGTAACAGCAAGTTAGGAGGAGAAGCGCTTGCAGTTATTTTGTCATAGACTGAGTTTTAATTTGTACTTTAATTCAAACGCTTTTTTTATGAGGCCTGCTTTTCTCACACACTGGAGATCATCAAGTGTTTGGATTTTCCAGTATGGACATAATTAAAACATATGAAATTAACTAATTAAATTTGTAGTTGAAGGTTGCTTGGAGCCATGCTCTTTTTCTTGCTATAGGAGAGCCTTCTTGTTGTAGTAATGATGTTGTAGTATTGATTCCTTCACAAGGGAGAGCCTTCCTCTGCCCTGGTGAAGCCTTCCAGGAACTGATGGGTGCGACACCCGGAGAGGTACAGCCTAGTCCCACAGGCTTACCACCTGTGATGAAGAGCAGAGTCTGCATTTTCAAGGAGGCATTCCTCCTCCAGTCCTTTTAAAGGAGCCTAGAGGCAGAATTTTTGGAAGAACTTACATAACTTTTCATGAATGTGTTCAATTCCATTTTCTGCGAGTTAAAAGTTACTTCTGAGGAGAAGTTCAAACACATTGGACCCTGGTGTGCAGAAAGACTTCCTCTGTGGTGCATGGCAAAAAGACATTTGGATATGAAATCTTCAGGTTGCAGCCATCTTCTAGATTTCAAATCATTGATTATTACTTATATCTTTAGGCTGCATGTAAGATCAAGCGGGTCCACCTTGGCTTTGCAGGTGCACAAATGATGTTTGAGCAGATTTAATCTTTGACAATCTTACGCTCTCCTCAGTGCTAGGGTCAGTGCAGTTGATATTTACCTTTTAAAATTTTATTTGTTTAAAAAGCAACCAGAAAGATTCCTTGCCAGCCAAAGCCCGTGTAAATTAAAATAACAACATGGGCTTCATCTTTTGATTTGTAATTATGAGAGGATAAAAAGCCATATGTGAGTGATGACTTGGCAAATGACAAAGGAATCCTGTTGGTATAGTTCTGATACAATTTTTTTTTACCAATCTTTCCTATCATAGCCCTTCTCCAATATCTTCAAGAGGGGCTTTTTTCTTTATGTTTTCCAGGCATATATCCACCAGAGTTTCTTCTTTTAGGAAGCAACACACATAGAAAATTTGTGTTCACTGAATGAGTGAAAAGACACTTGTTACCAAAATTAGCCAGCCCAAGAATAATTTAAATGGAGATTTCAAAAGTTGTAAGTGAAATTAGGAGATCATATGTTCCAGATTTCAGTGTTTCATTTTTAATCTTTAAGTTTCAGTTTAAATGTTTCACCTCAATGTCCTACTAACACCTTACCAGGAAACATATCAGATGCCTGGCAGTTACACCTTGTTTGTGAGGTACTTCTACAGCACTATATTTTGGTGAGGACAGTGCTGACAGTTTTCTCTAAAACATTCTGGGAGAAGCTCAGTATTTCATAAATGAAGTGACTGATACTTGACCATGAAACAAAACATCTGCATGATGAGAAAAGGGGCCCCTGAAGATTGTTCATCCTATCCCTCAGTTCCCAAAAAGAATCAGCTTTATTCACATTATCTACACTCTTCTTTTGGACTTCGTAGTCTTTGAGAATGTCCCACAAATTGTATGCTTTGTAGCATAGAAGAGGTGAATATATGGAAAGTACAAGTTTTGGGTTTGGTCAGGGTTTCCCTTCTGCTTTTTTTCTTCTGCCTGACTGCACTATTGTGGACATCCTTCCTTGGTCCCCTCCCTCACACACACCCCAGGGGAAGTTCTGTGACTCTGCTTTTTGCAGAGCCATGGCATTTGCTGTCACAGGTAGGAAAGTGAAGCAAAACAGAGGCAGAGCAGCTGTTGACATAGCTGAAGGCTCTGACATCAGTCCTTTTAAATAGAGGGAGAAAGAAGAGTGCTAGAAGATAATTTTAGAAAGTAGGATGCTGGGGAAAATTACCTCATGTCTGAGGTCTCTGGGTTTTATCATTTTAAACTCTACATTGAAAAAAAAATTGAAATTACATCTTTCTAATTCTTTCCACTTCCTTATTTATCCCTTGCCATTTTTCCACCCTGTCTCAATAACTGGATTATGCAAGACCTTTAAGAAGAAGTTAGTTCCATAAACTTTTTATTGCCTACCTGTCTTTGGCATAACAGTTGTGTGTAATTTCAGACCCTCAAAGACTAATTAATAGAAATCAAAGGAAAGAAGAAGGATTAAGGGGATGTGTGTGTTTAAATGCACTTAAAGTCCATCTCTGCCTCCTACCATAAAAGCTTAAGGTAACTGTTCTGAATTTCAGAATTGCTGTGTTCTACTTATATATATGATAGAGCAACTGGCTGGCACAATGCTTGGGTCTTGTGAGCACATCCAAGTGGGTCTGACCTGCACCTAGTTTCAGGTTTTTGAATTTACAGGGCTTGGATCAGCTAATAGAGTGCACCAGTACTGGCAGTGTGGCTCTCCAAGGTTTTCTTCCTGTAACTGTTCTGCTCCTATTCCTTCCATTGCAAAGCCCAAGAAGCCTCCTCACAGCCCACCTGGATACCCCATCTGGAAGAATCTACCAGATCTCCTTTGGTATTTCACAGATGAGGCTTTCTTTGCTGCTGATCCAGCTGGGGTTTTTTTTCACAGGTTTACATCTTTGGTGTTTATTTGATATGGATCTGTTAGGAAATGCCTGCCCATTCACAGAGCCAATACCTGGCAGCCCACAGAGCAAGGGGGATGTAATATTATTGTCACAGTGAAGTGAATCGGTGACAGGTGAGCTGAGCTACAGTAAAAGCCATAGAGTCCATAGGGGAGGCTGCAGTGCAAAAAACTCTGCAAATTAAATTTATATATATATATATATATATATATATATATACACATATATATACACACACACACATATATATATACACAAATATATATATTAGCTGCCAATTAGCTGCCAGATAGCATAGTGTTTACCACCCAAAACTTCTTCATTTTCTACTGAGTGTTCCTTCATTTAACAGCCAATGTTAGTCAAGAGGTAGAAGAGTCCAGGAAAAGGTACATTCTCAGCTGAGATTGTCTGCAAACTGCAAAGATTACACTAAATTGGGGAAAGGCTATGCAAATTTTGAATATCCCTCTTTGGTAATCATGAATATTATAAGCATGGTTCTTTACTCTGGTTTCCTAAGAAAATGAAGATTCAAAGGTTATGTGTAGGTGGGTGCTTCAATCAGTAAATGTTGGTGCTGTGCCTTTGTCTCCCAAGTAATTTAAGACTGTTGACAAAGTTCAGGTAAAATTGGCAGCAGGACTATGATCTTCAAATCTTTGAATTTCTCCAAATTTTGTTAAAATGGACAGCTGGGTCCTAGTATGGAAAGACTAAGGCATTAGTACCAGCCTTTGTCAAACTTTGTGATTCAAGCAGGAAGAATTGTGACGACTAATTCTAGAAAGTACACATTTAGCACATGATATAATATAGTGTTCAAATCCATACAGAAAGAAGTCTGTAATTTCTGCACTTCTATGAAGTATCTTTTTCACTGCAGAAATTCTAAACTTGGGACTTGCAGACACTTAATAGACTGTAAAATCCAAGTGGGTGGATTTTTCTTTTGGACTGGGTATTTGATAGCTGCCTGCCTTATGCAGAATATAGTAGTTCCCGTACCACTAGTCTTTACTGAGAGCTATTCCCCAGCAAAAAGTGCTTTTTTGTACAGTCTAAACTATCTGCATAGTTGAGGTGAATTCGTATAGCTGCTTCTGTAGCCTGTAACATACAGTTTGATCCCATAATTTGTAAAGCAAGGAAATTAAACCCATAATTTTTTCATTACAGCTCAAAGCTGTCTATTTGGTGCTTGAACAGCCTCTTGAGAAAAGCAGGTGATAGATTTTTATTGCAGCTAAAATATTTATTGTTACCCAGGGATGTCTTTCTAAAGGAATATTAGCTTTTATTATGTATGAGTGCTTTTTGGATGAATGGAGGCAGTTTCTCCTGATACCCAGCTGGCTGTATACCATCCCACACTGACTGCAATGACTACAGTGCAAAACAGCCTTGCAGTGCAACCATTGAACATGTACTGCTGGTCAGACAGCCAAGCCCTTGAGTGCAGCTCTCATTTCAGATGGAAAGCTGTGACTTTGGGCCCTTTCATCTGTGGGATTGGAAAGTCTTTGTGTATTAACTGGTACCTGTAGTTGATGTTAGTATACAAGGTATCCTTCAGTTTTGAGTTGATTTGAGGTCTAAACTAAGGTCACTGTTCATGGAACTCAAAGAACTACTTTATTTTAAGGATGAAGTACCTAAGTGGTCAGACTTAGTGTCTGGCATTGTTTGCAAAGACATGTGTGAAACAAGTTTGTAGATAAAAATAAAAGAGGGAACTGAACACATTGGTGAAGAGAATAAGAATAGGTGAAATCTAAAGAGTATTGCCATACCTGGCAGGATGTTTTCTGGAAGCTTCCTAATTTGCTTTCTAAAGATATAATTTCTATAGAAACCTGGAATTTTAAGATACAAATGCAATACAACTTTATCTCTTTAAACACTTCATGCAAAGCAGAAGTGGGTTATTGCAATGTTACAGAAGGAGTGAAAGCAAGCAGTCTTTCCAGTATAGGACAGCTCCAAGATGGACTCACTGATGGCCAAGACCAAGCCAGTCACAGAGATGGTGGTAATGCCTCTGTGGCAACAAACTTTAGAAGGGAAAAAATTTATATAATTATGCTCAGAGAAGTGAGGAGTGCAAGTATGTGAGAGGAACAACTCTGCAGATACCAAGGCCAATGCAGGAAGAGGGACAGGAGGTGCCTGAGGTGTCAGAGCTGGGATTCCCCTGCAGCCCCTGGTGCAGACCATGGAGAAGCAGCTGCGCCCCTGCAGCCCAGGGAGGTCCATGGGGAGGGAGAGATCCACTGCAGCCGGTGAAGGAGCCCCACGCCAGAGCAGGTGGATGTCTGAGAGGACATCACAGGTCTGTGACCCTGTGGAGGCCTGGGCTAGAGCAGGGTGCTGGCAGGGACTTGCAGACCTATGGAGAGAAGAGCCCGTGCTGGAGCAGGCTTCTAGTGGGACTTGTGACCCTGTTGAGGACCCACAGTGGACCAAGCTGTCCTTGAAGAACTGCACCTTGTGAAAAGAGACCCACAGCAGTTCATGAAGAGCTGTAGCCCTTGAGAAAGACTCATGCTGGAGAAGTTCCTGGAGAATTGTTTCCTGTGTGAAGAAACAATCCTGGAGCAGGGGAATGATTCCTTTCCTTCTGAGTAGTGGGAGAAATACGTGTGATGAACTGACTGACCATAATTCCCACTCCCTGTCTCCCTGCAATGCTGGAGAAGAAGGTGGAGCTGGGGGAAGGTGGAGGGGAAGGTGGTTTTGAGATTTGTTTTACTTCTCATTATCTTGCTCTAATTTTAGTTAGTTATAAATTCAGTTAATATCCCCAGGTTGAGTCCTTTTTGGCCATTATGGGAATCAGAAAGTGATCTTTCCTTGTCCTTATCCCAATTCATGAATGTTTTGTTATGTTTTCTCTCCCCCATCCAATTACAGAGGGAGGTGATAGAGCAGATTTTGTGGGCACTTGGCATCCAGACAGGGTCAAAGCCCTGCTATAAATCATCCTATTGAACCTTAGGAACTCACTTAAAGTCAGGAAATAAATTACCTGTGCTTGCCCATGCAAGAAATAAGCAGAACAGTTGTCTTCTTTTGTCAGTCTCTGTACCTGTTTTAAGTGTCAAGGTACAGAGAGGTTTGATCATAACACCGGAAAAATGCTCACAACTGGGACCATGTTGTGTTGCGCCCAGAAAATGTTCAATGAGCAAATGTTCACCAAAAAATTAAATGTTAATGAATGTTTACCTGTGCAGATATTGGAAATTAATGTAGCTATCTACGTCACATATCCCATTCCTAAAGCCTTTTAATCTTTTTATATGTTGGGCAAAGTTGTTAAAACTGAAGCCAGGAATGCAAATACCACTTTTCAGAGTTTTCCATTTGGACTTCATTATCTGAATGCACTACCAAGAAATCAGGGTATTAATTTTATTACATAAAGCTTGGAGATGGCTCTAGATAAGGCTTGGAGATGTCTCTAGATTATGGTTCTTTTTGTTGGGGCAAGAAGAAAAGTTAAAAGATGATCTAGAGGTTACTAATACTAACATCATTTGGAGAAGTTACAGAAACTCTGTGAGTCAAAGGCTATTCAATGTGTTTATATCCATGACACTGGTTATCCGCTGCTTGCAATGAAGCCAGATTCTAACCAAGAAAGTGGCAAAGATTTCATCCCTCACTGTGGTGAGATGTTGTCAGACCCAGGGTGTGCATTAGCTACTGCTGGGGACAAGGTATGTGTAGGAAGAGGCCTTTGTTTGCTTCCTTCACCCAGAGAAGGGTTGTGGGGAAAGGAAGCAGAGACAATGGAGCCTGCTCACTCTGGATCTGCCTTTGTCCTGAGAGGTTTCACTGCTTAGACAGCGACGTGAAACCTGTGTTAGTTGAAGACAAAAAAGCAAGCAGAGGAGCTACAGCAGTGCCTTCCTTTCCATACGTGGGAGGATTTGAGCTCCAGGATCAGGAGGAATTATTTCAGAGCAGTCCATGACTGCATCACTGGATCTCTGAGATACTTAATCCAATCAGCTAGATATTTCAAACTTTATTTTAAGTTACTTCTTCCTTCCTAGCTAACAGTCACCAGATAAAATAAGCATGCTTGCAATTTAATTCACACACCTGCCTGCCCTTTGAAACCGAGTGTCTAAAATGCATCCATCCTACAGCTGGAAATAGACTTTTGATTATCCCATTCAATACCTGCTGTGTTGCACCCTCCTCATTTCATTCAGCAAATCCAGAACTACAGGAACTATTGCTCTGTCTTTATTCAGGCCACAGCTGATGGTGCACATGGAATAAGCTTGCCGGGAAGCTTGCTTTGCTCTGACTCCAAGTGAAAATAAATTAGCTGCATACCCCATTCCCACCAATCATGGTAAAATGCTATCACTGCTTGGTACCACCCTTCTACATCTGCATGATCAGCTCCTGTTCTGCCTCTGCTGCTGCTTGGTGAGGCCAAACTCCCAACCTGTGCCTGCGAGTGGATGCTCACTCAGCTCTGTGCTCACTTTTGAACCTACACTTTCATTCAGCTAAACCCATTCTGCTGTGGCCTGGTAGAAGGAGTTTGGCTCTGGTGAAAAGAACCTCTAGGGAGTGCTTGGAGCTCTCCCAGGAAAAAGGCCTTTTCCATACTTGTGTTGGACAATTTGGAAAATGCAGCAAATTGTCAGTATAAGGGACAGAGGAGAGGAACGCCTGGGCTATGATCTTCTCATCCCAAACATCAGTTGCCTTAAAGCTTTTTGTCTTTAAGATAACTGGTATATTGACACCTTCTTTTTTTATCTCTCAGAGAGTTCTGGAACTTAATTAATTAACATGTGTAAACAATGAACACATCCTTTGATAGGAGTCACTACGTATCACAGCAAAATGTGAATAATCTTGGCATGCTCAAATTAGCTCAGCTTTGGTATAGGTGAAAACAGGATGAATGACACTTACTACATCATAGGGAGTATCTCAGGTTATTTGAAATGCCATAATCCTTCTCTTATGGATTTCTGGGCTATTTTTATAATACTAATTCTGATTAAAAACACTTAAGTCTGACTGTCAGTTCTAATCCATTCTTCATCCTTGCATATCTAGCCATATTAAACATTCTGACTAAAGGCCTTTAAAATTACTCCCATGTGTAGAGGCTTCTGAGGAACAGATACAAACCACACACATTTCCCTACTTCTGCAGCAGGAAGAGTTTCTGGAGCTACACAAGCCATCAGGGTGGGTGCTATATTTAGTGTATTGACTTTGATTATGTCCCAGTTTGATAACACCTGATTTAGTTTTTAGTTACCTATTGTTCTAAAGTGAGTAACTGGAGTTCAGCAGTGATGACACACTGACAAAAACTTATTCTTTCAGCTTTCTTTTTTTTCTCGTTTTAGTAGCTGCTCAGCTCCCCTCTTTATAAGCCAAGAAGCTGTATAAAAAATGCATCCACCAAAACGAGTGGTGCTGACAGACTGCTGCTGCCTGCTACCTGCTGCTTTAAGCTCTGACCAGATTTTAGCCAGGCAAAGAAATGTTTCCCAAAATTACTCAGCAGCAATTATAACGCACCCCTTATAGCAATGGAGAAAAACCCACATTTCTGCAGTTATCTTGTGTTCCTAGACACTTTTGCCTCACTTTATGTTGTACTTTAGGCTGTCCAGACTGCAGATAGAATTGTATTGAATGCTACACCTTAGTACTTAAACTGCCCAGCTGACCTTCCCAGGCTGCACAGCTGTTCTAAGAGGGTTTTCAACCATAAAGCATGAACAGTTTAGCACTAATTGGCAATTAAAATGAGAAAAAAAATATTGAAAAAAGCACTTTTTATAAAAATTTTTAACTTGATGTTGTTTTTCAATACCCTGTCCATGTCTCAGTTTTCTGAAACCTGATTTGACTATGCAGGAAGCAACTCAGCTAGAATATGTTCCTCTGTTTTATCTGGTCTTTAAATAATTTAGAGGCTGAAATTAGTTCAATTTTTTGTTATTTGAACTGAAAGATTTTTTTATGCATTATATGAGCAAGTAAACACAGCAGGTAAATTGTATGAGGCACATAAAAGTGGGAAAGGATTAGGAAAAAATTATGGGTAGAATGTAGTTGGTCCTGCAGATTTTGGTAGCTGTTCATAGTGTTAAAATAGACAGATGGAAAAATAGTAATGTAAAAATATTATACTAGAAATCATCCTGTTCAGATGTCCATTTCCAATTAGTTTTATAACTTCGAATTTTTAATTTCTGCCTGATGCATTACTATAACAAATGCAGCTACATAAGAGTCGTTCTTAGAGCAAAGCTGGGATTCATTTGCAATATGGATGTGTGTAAGAGTATCCGGAGAATATATTAGATGTTGTGATTAAAGCTTAAAAAGCGATTTGAAAGCAATGCTTTTCATTAAACATTTGAGAAATTTCACTGTAGGAAAGGTGTTTGCATGCTAAACAGAGAAGAAGAACAGTTTTCTGTGGTGGTGACCCACAGTGTTGTCTTGCTTGGACCTTGTAGGTATAACCCAACCACTACTCCCTTCACAAAGACTGCTCTCTGTGTTCAGAGTGGGGCACTTGATAAGAAATTAGTCTCATGCTTCAGCCCAGTGTATTCAACATTACTGGAGGAAGGTTGCTTTGTAGTGGGGATGTACACGACTGGCCAAGGTGAAGGGATACGAACAGAACTGTAATTTCTTCAGTGCAGTGGGAGATGGGTATGGAGAGAAGTGTCAGGGGTATGATGAGGACACAGCTGGTGGGGGTTTTTGAGGACAGACACAGACAGCAGCTGTTTTGAAAGCGCAGATAGTGCTTGGGATGTAGGAATCTATAGAAAAGCAAGACTTGAAAGATCTCTAAGCCACTTTTTCAAGTGGGCTATGAGTTCAGGTTTCTCTGTTTTTAAGCATGCTTTCAGAAATATTTTTAAAGAGTGTGGATGAGTCTTCAGAGTGAGTGGACTTAGCAATCTGTGCAAATCTGGCTCTAAATAACTCAGGTTTTCTCTCACCACAAAAGTCAGTGCAGTCACTGGTTACTTTGAAAAACTGTGTTCAACTGTCCTAGATTTATAATAATGTTTCGGTAAGTGCATTCAAATTAATTATTTTTCTTACATACAGTAGCCACTGTGTGTTTTTTGATGTGGTTTGATTAAAATTCCCGAGGTTGACCCTTTTGTTTTTAAACAAAGCCACAGAGTGACTGTTTTTGCATGACTTTTTTTCATTACTCTAGAAATCAGTCACATTATTCTATCACACAACCATGACCCAAACAAGGCTATATCAATAAACTAGGGTTAGTCTTCAGCTTCCTGCAAGCTTCTCCCTGCTGACTCCTATCTCTCCAGAGAGTTGTGAGAGATCCTCTCTCACAGTCCCTGGTGATTGCACCTTGCAGTTTGTGTCCATTCCCCAAGTAGGAACAAGGATAAGATGTGATTACCAGCAGGTATCTTGAAGCCTCAGTCTCTGCAGATGAATACTCATGCCAAAACTGGTGACTGTCAATTAACTTCCATTTCATATGCTTCTTTCTTCCTTGAAATTACTAAGTGTAGTTGTCCTTTTCCTAAACATCATCACATCCAGAAGCCTTATGGAGTCACACAGAAACTGTCATAACAGATTAAACCGGTGTCCACTAAACCAAGTGTCCTGTACAACAAAATAAAGAATAGGACAAGGACCTAATGTTGCTTCATAATCATTAAATGAATTTTTGTATTGTAGTGGCTGTGGTACTCCTAAGCCAGAGATATGTGCTTAGAAGCCTGTCAGCACTTTATTGTTTGACTAAAAAAGTATCTCTGCTCATTTCCCTGTGATGCTTATCTTTATTTAGACATCATATAATTCCTCAGCTGCTTTACTTTCTTTAATCCAAAGGGGTAGCATTTCCTTTACACCTCTTTGTAAAGATGGATCAGATACATGTCACAGGCACTGGAGTTTCTGCTTGTTTTGAGTTCATACCCTGCAAGAAGAAAACTCTTGTGGAGAATTCTTTAGTTTTGGTGCACCTTGAAGTCTTTCACACATACAGCCTTACTAGGCTGCACACATAAATTCCAAAGAAAATGCATATAAGGAGTAGGCTGAGTAACATCACCAAATAACTCTTTTTGAGCTCTGGCTGACAAGCACCAGCCAAATATCTCAGTGGTTACTTAAGTGAACTAAGAACCTGATCCCATTCCACTTTTTTTTTTCCAATCCTTTTTGTTTCTAATTTTCAAGGTGAACACAACAGCGTTCCAGCCAGTGACACCTACAAAGAACAAAAACATGCAAAATCCACTCTGCATTGGAGACTTCTCAAAAGGAAAGCTGGGAGAGCAGAGTTTCTCTGACTTGGTGCATTGGTTTCTGACTGCAGCTCCCTGCAGGATGTGATAGGTGACATTATAGTGGGGATCTGCTACAGGCCACCCAACCAGGAAGACTCCCTGGATAAGTCACACTATAGACAAATTGAAGCAGCTTTTTGCTCACATGCCCTGGTCCCCATGGGGGCTTCAGCCATGTCACTATCTTTTTGAGGGACAACACAGAAGAGCACAAGCAGTCCAGGAGGTTCCTGGAATTCCTTGATGGTACCTTTCTTCTCCAAGTGATATGAAGAATGGTGCTATGCTGGATTTTGTTCTCACCAGTATGGAGTAGGGGAGGAGAGGATGTAAAGTCCAAGGGCAGCCTGGGCTGCAGTGACCATAAAATGTGGAGTTACAGATCCTCAGGGCAGTGAGGAAGGCGCACAGCAAGCTGGACTTCACAGGAGTACATTTAGGCCTCCTCAGGGATTTTCTAGTTGAGTACCACAGGATAACTCCCTGAAGGGATGAGAGGCCATGGAAAGCTGGTTGGTATTCGAGGATCACCTTCTCCAAGCTCAGGACTGATGCATCCCAGTAAGGAGGAAGTCAGGTAGATACAGCAGGAGACTTATGCAGATGAATGAAGAGTTCCTGGACAAACTCAAACACAAAAAAGAAGCACAGAGGGTGGAAGCAAGGACAGTAGCTTGGGAGGAGTGCAGAGATATTGTCTGAGCAGCCAGGGATCAGGTTAGGAAAGCTAAAGACCTGATTAAATTAAAGCTGGTGAAGGATGTCGAGGATAAAAAGAAAAGCTTTCATATGTACATCAGCAATTAAAGGAAGACAAGGACAAAACATTAATTCTGGCCCTCTCCAGAAGTAATCAAAAGACCTGGTTAACTGGATCATGGAAAAGGGTGAGATGCTCAGAACCTAAAGGTGCATAAATCTATTGGTTCTAATGATATGCATCCATGAATCCAAAGGGAATGTTGGAGAAAGTGGCTAAGTCATTATCATATTTGAAAAATTGTAGCAATTTGGTGCAGTTCCCATTGACTGGAAAAAGGGAAATATAATGCCCATCTTTAAAAAGAGAAAAAAGGAAGGCGTGTGGAACTACAGGCTGGTCATTCTTGACTTTGTATCTTGCAAGACCATGGAGCACATCCTCCTAGAAACTATGATAAAACATATGGAAAGTAAGAATGTGACTGATGGCAGAAAAAGTGTCTTCACTAAATACAAATGATGCCTGAGAAATTTGGTGGCTTTCTGTGATGGGGTTACAGAAGCAATGGATCTGAAGAGTGACTGATGCCATCTGCCTTGAGCTATTCAAAGCATTTGGCACTGTCCCACAAAGTATCCTTGTCTCTACACTGAAGAGACATGGATGTGATAGATGGGCCACTTGGTGGATAAGGAATTTGTAAGAAGAAATCAGATTATGGCATTTGTTTCCAGCAGGGCTTTGTTTCTGTTCTGGAGAGAACTCCTTGCTGCCTGCATTGCCCTGGCTGCTCTCTCTTGGCCATGGTGCAAATTTGGGAGGATGAAGGTAAAATACTGAATTCTGGCTTATTGTTAAAGAGGGCTGAAGAAGTTTGGTTCTGCTAGATGTACATTTCCAGGATGCCCAGTAACCTGGTAATTTTCCGGGGCCAGATTTACATTCATCTAGCACTGTGTAAACTACACTTCTATCTTTTAAAAATAGAAGTAGGTAACTCCTGTTTCATTTCTTGAGCAGAAGACCATTCACTGAAAGAGATTTTAGGGACTACAATTTCTCCATATGTCCTTTATCTTGACTTTTATATCTGCGCCACCACAGCATCTTTTTTGCTGCTTTGATTCCCCTGGGATTCTATCTTGCATTTTGCACTGTTCACTCCAGCTATCTCTGGTTGAATTATACAGAGCACTTGATGTGAAACCAGGCAGAAAATGTGATAGATAACCAAACTTGCTTTTTTTTTTCGCTAGTGGAAAATATTTCTCTTGAAGGCACCATACCACCTGTCAGTGGTTATTCTCTCAAATGTGTGGCAGGTAAATACTGACATTTAGTGTTGCTAAATACTTCTGTCACAACTCATAAAACTATGCCAGTTGGAAGGAACTGTGGAGGTCGAATCTGCTTCACCATCCTCAATACTAGTCCAGCTAGTGCTCTACACAGTGAACAGCTGTTTTTTTTAAATAGCTTCAAGAATGGAGCATGCATGACATCCCTAAGACTTTGTTACAGTGGCAGTCTTCCTCTTTGGGGAAAAAAATTTTCTGAGTTCTCACATTAGTGTCTTGTGTTGCATCTTGTACCTGATGGCTCTCACCCTTTCTCTCTGCATCTCTGAGAAGAGTCTCTCTCCTTATTTTCTTTTCCCTCCCCTGTGCTTGATGAAGAGAGCAGTAGGTCACTGTTAACCTTCTCCTCTTAACCCTGACTTAAAAATAATTACCTAGCATAAAGAAATATAAGTTTAATTGATTTAATAGTTTGGATTCTGAGCAGGAAGGAATCAAGTTTTCAGGCTTTTATGCAAAATTATAAAAGCTGTTGCTCTTTTTGTCTGAACAAAAATATTGTGTCTATAGATCATTGATTCTCTACTTTTCATTTATATAAAGAAGCTACACTGTAAATAAGTGTACTAAGAAAAGGAAAGAAAATAATAACAATTGCTGAAATTATAAATGCAGTCTTAATTGAACGTGGTTTTGTAGGCATATAAACATATCAATACTTTTCTTCAGGACTTATGAAATAGTTCCTTTTCCTTAAAGAAAGGAAAAAGCAAAGTCAAAAGAGGAATCTTGACAAATGACTGGCAATAAGCATTTTCAGCAGCACTGCAAAGATAGGATAGGTGTTTTTACCTTGAAAAAAAAAACAAACCAAAAAAACAAGTTTTAGTTTCTTATTTCTTGCTTTGAAGATGCAAACCTTAAAAACACTCACAGAAAGATATGGTGGCAAAATGTGTTAACCCAATATTTGGGCAGAGAGATTTCTACAAGCCTTGTAATTGAGACATTTCAGTTTTAACATGTAAAAAATTTTTCAAGAAATAAAGACTTAATTAGAGTGGTAGTGAGTTATTGAAAAATGTTGAACAGTTAAAATACCTTTGTAAGGAAGAAAAGGCAAGAAAAGGAGAGGGTTCACAACCTGTGAAGGATGAGTGTTAAGTAGTATGCAATTAGAGAAATCAAAGCTATTGTGCTAAGAAAAGTTATGAACAGCCCAAATAGAGACTGGAGATCAAAAGGACGTGGAATAGAGATGGGCAAGCTCTGGGGAAAACTTTATAAATAATAAGGACACCTTAGAAGTGGTTTCTCATAAAAACATGGACTAAATGAAGCCTAGGTAGGCAGCATGATGTTTTTTAATTCATTTGAGAAGGCTGTTTTGGAAAACCAAGGAAAATAGCACTGAATAAAAAGTACTTCTGAATAAAATGTGATCTTTGAGAAAACAATAGGCCAGTGTTTCATCGCCTCACTTCCCTCTCATTGAGAGAATGTGGGCTTTTGCCACATGTAAAACAGCAAGTGAACAAGAGCTCATGACCAAATTCCTTTTGTTTTTGCTTTTTCTTTTAGCAGTCCTGAAGAGTCTGGATGCATTTGTAATGCTGGGTATTCTTAGTTAAAATTATTTGCAGACAGACATATAAATAAACAGTAGCATACTAATTAATAAGTATACAAAAGCTCCAAAGCAACTGAGATCTTCAATCAAAGTAACTCCGGAATAGTAAATTAAAACTTCATAACACACCAGAATTTGGTGAAGTTGACCTATATCTGATTCTGCTGCAAGGTAGAGATTATAAAAGTGAAATTCCTCCTCAGTCTTGACTTTCAAAACACAAATTACTTCAGTAGTATTCCTCTGCATTTGTATAAATGGATGTCAGCAATAATTTAGAGTTAATTGCACTTCAGTTACTATAATAAGTGTTTGTAATGCTTATGTGTGCATTCTAAAGCTTTTTCAAATTAGGCTTAATATTACATGTCCTTTCTGAAAGATCTCATAGTGAATTTGAAAGCTGTTAAATAGAATCAAAGAAGGTTTCAGGTCGAAAGGGAACTCAGAGATCACTAAGATCCAACTCCCCTGCCATGAACAGGGACACCTCCCACTAGACCAGCTTGGTCAGGATCCCATCCCAGCCTTATATACTTCCAGGGATGGGGGATCCACAACTTCTCTGGGCAACCTGTTCCAGCATCTCGCCTCTATTAAAGTAAAGAAATACTTCCTAATATCTAATCTAAACCTACTCTCACCTTTATCATCCATCTTTGTTTTTAAGTAGTGGATATGACTCAGTCAGATTCTGTGAGAGCTAATCAGGCAGGGAGATTAGAACTTGATAAAGAAAGTGCTTATTTATAGCATGGTATTTATACTCCCTTACTGTTGCCATAGTAGTTGGGCTAAAGAACAGATGCCAAGCTCCTTTCTTCCTCACTGGTAAAATCTTACGCTGTTTATGTGGCAAATGCCATTGGTGCTCATGGTTTCACTATACTGCAGCAGCAGCACAGAAACTTTGTTAAAAACTCCATGACCCTTTCCAGTTCCTTGAGTAGCTCACAATATAGCACATAGATACCCAATGGTCCTACATCAACACTTCAGAAGAGGCAATTGAGAGCCAAAAAGAGGAGAACTAGATTGAAAATGTAGTGAGTATTACCTCAAATATCAAAATATGTGGACTCAAATGTTTTCAAACAGGGAGGTTCTGAGTCCACTTCTGGTGCCTCACTTAGAGAGCTGCACATCTGGAATGAAGAACATCAGAGCTGTCTGATGCCTGTACCTTTGCACCTTCTGTGACAGGGGCTATTCCCTCACAGCAAATTCACAAATGCAATCTGCAAAAGCAACACATGTCAGGTTAATAACACAGCCCTAGCTGACCTAAATGCTAGAGAGGATTTGAATTACACTTTTCTGAGGGTAAAGTTATTCATAACAAGAAATCCTACAAAGATACTTTTTTTTTTCTGCTGCATCCAATGTCTATAAATGAACAGGACAGCAGGTCTGACATTCTCATGTTTGACATCCAGGTCTTATCATACGCATCTGTCCTTACAGAAATGCTGAAAGATAAACTCAGTCTTGACAGTCTGATCTGCAAGGGTCTGATCTGCAAAGATCTGATCTGTCAGTGAAGTCCCACACACATTTGGTGCAATAGCATCATCCATTCTGCAGGTTGCAAGTCCCTTACCCTCTTTAATGACCCCTGTTAAAGGAACTTCCAGTGGGCTGACAGGCAGACAAAGCAAATGAAGGCAACCATTTTCTCCAGATTTTGGCTGGGAGGTGTGTTTGTGTGCATGAAAAAGTGTGTGTGTTGGAGGGGGGAGGAATGTACAGTAAGAGATTGTCTTAAAAAACATGAGATGGTATCTGCATATCTGTTCAGTGAGTTTATCTAAACATTCCCTTTTCTCCCCTGTCTTTTCCCCTTCCTTTCCTTCTTTCTCTTCTGCCATTTACTGTCAGGAAGGACCACGTCTGAAGGGCCACTTCAGTACAGCCTGGCACCAACACAGACGGACGTCAACACCAGTTCCAACTGTGAGTCAAATTGCAACTAGGGAACTCTTTGAAGTGGTATTGGTTTATGTGCTTGTGGAAGCTGCAAGAACTCTGCAGAGGGCATCCAGAACAGGGAGAGAGTAAGTCTGTCAGCCCAGGCTCCCTCTGGTTGGAGTAGCGTGCAAGTTTTTGATGTCTTACTAAACAGCGTTAGATAAATGTAGCTTCTCCTGAAATACACAAGGATTCTGATACATGAGGGTCAGTGCCAGGTAATTTTACCAGCAGAGCTGACTTTTCGAGCTGGATGCTGTTCAGAGGAAACTGTCCACCAAGAAAGCTTAGGACACCTTGTCTGACTAGAGAAGAGGCTGGAAGTCATGCCACAGACAAGGATCTTCATTGAATTGTTATTTTCACAGTTAGAGACAAAAGTTACTAGTCTCAGATTTGTGTAGGGGCACAAGTGAAGAGATCTTGCTTTCAGTATTGAGGTCCTTGAGGTAATTTGGCTGCTGTCAGTTTGATTCTATGTAGGAGCACCTGCAGGGGAGAAGACAAGACCTTGCACAGTTCTCTCTCATTATGCATGCACATAGAGTTATACAGCACTTGTGATCCCAGGCCTCAGTGGCCCATGCTCCTGATATGTGTGTTGGGTGGAGATAATCCTAATTAAATTGAAGGAGGGGAAAAAAAATTCATTATATAGAGCAAGTGAAAAACGACCCTTGCTCTTCATTGTTCCTGGAAGACACTCCTTTCCCATATTTTCCTCTTGGTGACTTTCCTGGTCCCAACAAGCTTTGGCCCAGCATCACAGAGAAGGTAGCTGAGGAAGGAGATAGTGATTTAAAGAAGTAGGCAACTCTATCAGCTGCAAAATTTGAGAGGATGTGATGGCAAATGCAGAGGACAGCAGAAGGCAAAAAAAGGAAAAAAGTCTGTAATACCCCTGCACTTCAAAGATAGTAAGATAAGTTACATCCCCTGCCAGGGACTGAGAGAGTACAAGTTCAAAACTATTAGAGCTACAAAATTGGTATCAACTCATTCATGGAAAGGTAGGATAAAGCAGTAAGAATCTACTGTACAGTGAAGAGATTAACACTATTTTTTCTAGATGTGTTGTCCTCAGCAGAGTTCTAACATTTTCCATGATTCTTCTAAAAATTCTTTCTTTGATATATGTATGTAGATATAGCTTTTTATGAATATACTTGAATATATTAGTAAAAATCTTGTTCACGAACTGTAAAAGTGACTAATAATGTTATCATAAATAATGCTGTATTCTGTTTTTATGCTGCATAGTGATCAATGGAAAATTCACAACACGGCCAAGCGTCACTGATCTGTGACTCCTAAGCAAAGAATTTCTTCAAACCATACTTTTTCATCTCAAATGCTTGAGTCATACTGTGTTTGTCCTGCCTTATAGTTTTATGATGATTTGTTTATATCTCACAGTTCCTGCAGTTCGATGGCCATTTCTGTAAGCTATTGTTTGGAAATGTTGATATCCTGGGCAGTGCATCAAACCAGATGGTTTGTCAGCTCTGTCAAGCCCGTGAGCAGCTCTGTGTGTCAGTAAGCACATGGACATGGGCCTTGAGATCAACAGGAAGCTCATTGTTAAAATGCAGCTCAGTTAAGGAATTTTTTCTAGAATTTGTACCAGGTGGAAGTGATTTTTAAAAATTTTTAAATCTCCCAAAGATGAGAGGCTAAGTATGGACAGAATTCAGGCTGATGCTTCACTTGTCATAGAATACCTTTAGCAGCTAATGAGTGGACATGAACTAAAACTCTGGGATTACATTTCTACCAGGTTTTATGTAAAAAAAAAAAAAAATAAAAAGAAAAAAAGAAAAAAAGAGGGACAAGAGCCTCGGACAAGTACAGACCCATAGTTTGGAGAGAAATAGTTTCAAAGCAGATCTTGGGTACTTAGAGTCCGAAATACAAGATACTATGCTATTCTTCCTTTTAGCTTACATGGTGGTACATTCTGTACTTGTCTAGAGAAGGACTCTATTTTTGGCTTTATTTTTTCCTTATTCAATTTGTTAGAACACTTAATCAAACTTCAAGATGGATTGTGATTACATCTCAAGCTCTTCTTTGCACAATGATTGATTTTGTTAAGCTTTGTTGTGGTTGCTCTCTAGTAAGAATAGTTTGAGACTGTACTCAAGGGCGGAGGGGGAATTCAGACGAGAAAAGCAACAGCCTAGTAATACCAAGCAGATGAGATATTGATCAAGGCTGTTCAAAATGCTTGGCCAATGAATGTCTTTTTTTCACCCCTATTCATTGGTTTGCAGCCTCTCTCCGTCTCCTGGTTGGACACTGGACTTGTGCAGCTTAGTGTTAAAATTATTGTAGTCAAGCAATTAGTGAAGATTCACAAAAGCACCTAAAGATGTTTTTAGGACTTCACTGTTATTATTATTAAGGGTGTTCTCCTTTGAATGACAAGCCTTGTACAAACAAGAAGAGATAATCTATGCACATGGACAGAATAAAGGGAAAGAAAAAGAGAGGGGCTCAAACCGTTCAAGTCCATAACAATCTCCTTCTAAGAGATCTGCCTCTAAGAAATCTTCCTCTAAGACATAGAATAAGGGGCTGAGCATTCTTGGAGATTCTCAAAACTTCACTATAAAAGGCTTGGAGTATGCTGACTGAACCTGGAGTCCATGCTTTGAGTAGAGGTTGGACTACATATCTTCCAGAATGGCCTTCCAAGAAGTGTCATTTTTTAATTCTACTGTCTGTGGTAAATTCAGTAGAAGTCCTGTGTATTTAAACTCTATCTAGCACCTAAACTGCAAAAAAAGGCCTTCTTCTTTGGAATTAAGCTGTCTCCTCCAAAACCACTAGATGAATGCTGTCTTCTGGTAACATGTCGACAGAACAAGAATGTGATGTGATTTTTTATTTTTTTGGTCATTCAATTTAAGTGAAATCTGCTATATAAACACAGCAGCTATTAATTTAGGAAAAAAAAAGGGGTCTAGAAAATTGAGCTAACAATCTCAAAAAGGTACAAAAATCTTCCTCCCCATAAAACTGACCCTGACTGAATTTTTTGAAGGGCAGAAAGACAAAATTGTTCTTTCACAGATGTCCTGGGGATCAGAGCTAGAGGCGTCTCACTCTGACAGCACTGCTCCTGTTGTGTAGCTAAATTGCATGGGTCAGGTCCTGAAGCTGTCAATCCAGTTAAGTCTACACCAGTGTTTAGAAAAGAAGTAGATATTCTCCAAAGGCTAAATGCCAGCGACTTTGATGTGACTTTGTGATAAAGTCCTGGACTCTTTCAGTGGGAAGAAAGTACTCTTGCATTAATGTAATGACTTGTGATATCACATCTAATACTCTTTTACTGTGTATTTTCAAACCCTGGGCTCCCATTTGGTTTTGATGGACACCAGATTTTTTAGTTCCAAGTGGTTTTGGGGATATTTATTTTTCTGTAGTGATGGTAATCTAAATAGAGAGGTAATTATAAATTCCTACCGTGCACAATAAGCTCTTAAATGTTACCTGAGGCAAGGTCTGAAGGATTAGGTATGAGCAGATGTGCTTTTATACCAACTGACATAGATGTGAAAAACAGAATTTTTCTGGGATACTAGCCACTGTCCACATCTGAAACAGAAACAAGAAATTTCAAGCCACCATGTTGCTTGGCTCTTGCATTTTTCGCCTTAAAATCCATATTCAGAACCCACTGAGGCTGCTTGGGTGTCTGCTGTTTATTTTAGTGGGTTTGGGAATAAGTATTACATTAGCAAGATTAATGATTGTAATTCCATTTATAAGGTTTTCTGCTTTTTTGTCACTATCTACATACCCTTAGAAGCTTTTTCTTTGGCCATTTATTAAAAGCAAACTAGTTGCCTTTCTGAGACATGCCAAGGTGTTTCTGCAGTCTGCTAATGCCTGCTAGTTCTCCTGACAGATTTCATAGGGAAAATTTGGAAAATGAATCCATATTACCAACAGCAGGTGCTGCCACCTGATTGTGTTATTACAAGAGTTATACTCTTATCCTTTCTGTGCTCTGTGATGCTTTGATTCTGTCCACCTCCTAATCATGTATGTCATAATACAAATTAGAAAGTCTTCATAGGCGCATCCTGCATGATTTTAGCTTTAGCAAAAATAATTGCCCATGCTTTCTATGGCAACATTGCATTTCATCACAGTTGGCAATTTCAAATGATTGTTTTTGTTCCAGTTAATGGGAGCTGCAACAGAAATCTCAGTTCTGGCACATGTCATGGTGGCAAGTTCTGCAAGCAGCAGAAAAGCAGCAGCTCCTGAGAGAGAGGGTCAGTGGTTCACAGGATGAAGTTTTTAAGGATGGCTGGACACCAAGCATTTGCAGCTACAGGTTCCTACAGCTAGTAGGGTTTATGTACACTGACACCTTTGGTGTTAATGTGTGAGATGACAGGGATGTGACCTCACTGATCTCTTTCTGACCCACGCCACTGCTGGGTTCCATTCCTCAGGTTCCTTAGCTATAACACTAAAACAACATGGGAAGAAGCCTGCTTTTTCAGGTGAGGGGAACTGGCAGAGGTGATGGCAGAAATCAGATAAAAGCTCATGCCAGCACTTGTTAGGAGACTGGAGAGTCAGGAGAGTCTCAGCAGTGTCAGTACCACTGTGGGTGAGCCCCAGCAAGACATGAGTATTCCTTGAGATGGGAGGAAAGGTAAGAAGCATAAATAAGGTTCAGAAAGAGCAGAACCTGATGTTTAAATGCTTCAAGGTGTTAAAAGTATGAAATGTTCAGAGTTTGGTTTTATTTGATGACTGCCTCTGGATGACAGATATAAAAGATAAAAGCATCCAATAATTACTTTTATATATATGCAATATAATGTATTTCACAGATATTCTGGAACCTGTTTCATGGGGAACATATAGACAATAGGATCTGAATTTTTGAAATGCATTTATTACACAGAATTAGTGTGTGGGCACTTTCACTCAGAATTAAACTAAACTAAAATAAAGGGTTAAGTTCAAGAGCAGAGGATATAAGACAATGAAGACAGAGGGAGAATTTTCCTTCATCCAAATTTTATAAAAAGTTAATGGAGATAAATTGCTATAAAACATGTTCTCAGCCAGTAAAAATGAGATTTATCCAGTGATTTGATTGAGGTGTTCAGTCAGGTAGAGATTTATCCATAGCAGGTATTAGACATGCAGTGTGTGAATGCTCGGGAATTGGATGGAACACAGGAGAAGGGCATAAAGTGCAGAGGTTTACTTTTAGATCAAGTTAAAATAGCCTTTGGCTTTTCCTGCTTTATGCAGATATTGTATTCATTGAGTGAATGCTCTTGCATCTGATTCTCTGCTTTTTGATAAGACAAACAGGAGGTGATAGAAATATAAAATAGAGTGAGCTAAACATGGAGGAATAGACATTTCTGCCTCAAAATATAAGTATTCAGAGACAGAGACAGAAATTAAAGATTTCACAACATCTGAAACTGTGGAATTCACTGCAAAGGAAAGATCATGAAGCCAAGGGTTTAGTTAAATCCAAAGAAGCATTAGTAATTTACATGAATTACAAGAATAGCTAGAGAGGTAATTATTATGAGGAAAATTCAGTGAAGAATGTTCTTCATAATTACAGGAATAGATAAATACTGTACTTTGATTATTATTCTAGTATCTATTAAGATGAGATAACCTAGCAGACAGGCAACATGCAGTATACCGAAAATTAACTGAGAAATGTCTGAGATTAGTGTCTATGAGACATAGCATTTAAGTGATGGTAGGTTATATCCAAGCTATAACTTGATCTAGCTTCTTTTTCTGAACTTCTCTGTCTTCATTTTTTCTGAGTTAAGCCTTTCAGGTGTCCAGTTGCTGATGAGTAATGTATTCTGATCATACTGATTCTTGGTGAGGCTGGAAAACTGAATTTTTAATGCTAGTTGCAGGAGGATCATGTTGAGCTAACTGTACTTGGAGCCTGAATATTGTCATAAATAAAATGCAGAAAAAACAAGTGATGAGGTTTAACTCCTAGCCCAGAAAGAGGTCAGTGATCAAGATGTAGAGTTTGAACTGTTCAGTACTGCCATAATAGCAGTGTTCAAGTAGATTAGCAAGTTGAAAAGCAACTTGCAATACCTGTACATCTTGTGAAGAAGCAAGTTGTGGAAACTGACAGGTGGATTTGATTTAAGGATCTTTAGGCATGCAAAACATATATATTCGGTTCTGCTGGGACACATTATGCAACAGACTTTCTCCTTAATAAAGGAATCAATGGACACAAGGGATCACAACAGGAGAAAACACTCCCTCCTTCCATGACTTACAGGTGAAGACATGTGAAGGGGTTTATATGAGAAGGGACAAGGAATCACAGTGCAGGTCATTTCACATGTCAGACCTTTCACATGTCAGCTCAGACAGTCCATAATAATGGACACAGAATCACAGAACCACAGAATCATGGACTCATAGACTCACAGAATCACAGAATGGCCTGATTGGAAGGGAACTGAAAGATTATCTAGCTCCAACACTTACATTAGACCAGGTTGCTCAGAGCTCTGTCCAACCTCGCCTTAAACACTGCCAGAGATGGAGCATGTATGTGGAACATGCAAGATGTTCAGCTGGTGTTTAAGCTGTTTCCCCCAACACCTGGTTTTATCCAATTACACTTGTCCAATGCCTTCAAATTCAATCTTAGCTCAACACCTCTGTCCTATAAATACACAATCATTTAAAGCCATCCAAAATCTAGGAGGCCAGACTTGCCCCTGCATCCAGCCATGCTTCCCTGATGTCTCTTTTTCCCTTCCAGCCTAAACCATTCTGTCATCTTAAGGGTCCCTGCCAACCCAAACCATTCTGATTCTATTATTATTGGAGCATGTGTACACACAGAAAAGACTCAATCCCCATGCTTGGTGACATTTCTTAGGACTGCCCTCCCAACAGGATGACTCTCATACTCTTCCCATTAGTGTCTGTTGCCAAAAAAGTACAACTTGAGGTTATTTCTTGTACTGTCCCTCGTTGCATTGTTACCCTCTTCTCTGGGAGAAAAGACTCTATATCACTACAATCTCCTTTCAAGTAGCTGTAGAGAGAAATAAGATCATCCCTGAGGCTCCTTTTCTCCTGGCTAACCACCTCCAGCTCCCTTAACCACTCCTTATATGAGTTGTGCTTCAGCCCCTACACCAGCCCCATTGCCCTTTTTGGACACACTCTGGAGATGAGAGGCAGACTACAAACCAGGCCACAGCTACAGTAACACGCTTTCATGATAATTCAGGATATAGCTTTACTGAAGGTTGAGACTTCAACGTAAAATGAGTGCGGTATGTTCTGTCACCCTGTCACCAGCATGACTGACATGGAACTGTGTCTTGTTTAAACCAAGTGCAGAAGTCAAGTTTGACAGGTTTCTATTGTGTCTTAAGACTGTCAGCATGAGCTAAGGAATCAAGCCCCAAAATTTCTTGTCCTCTTTCCAGTTAATGCACAATGTTTTGCTTACAGAGAAATAAATCACTTGTCTTATGCTAATGCCGTTTTTATTTGGTTTCATTTCCCTCTCTGATACTGAAGGTTACCAGCATGTTTGTGCCCAGCAGGCATCAGCTGGCATCTGTTCTTAAATTTGGACCACATAGGTGTGCCCTCAGTTTCCATTCTTTGGAAACCTGAACATACCATGATTAAAATAGACTGCAAACAGATGTTTGCTGATAAAGACGTTCTGCTTGCTTGTACTCTTTGCAATTTGTGCTGTGAGGATTTAGTCACAGTCTAATGGCTAATCATTGCAAGGGTTCAATGAATGTCCTGGCCTTGAGGTTTTGGCATAGCCATAATATCCCATGGGTTTGACTGTGAGGATTTAGTCACAGTCTAATGGCTAATCATTGCAAGGGTTCAATTAATGTCCTGGCCTTGAGGTTTTTGCACTCAAACCTCACTGAACAACTCAAAACTGCCCAGCCACCAAATCACAGAATCACAGAATTGTTCAGGTTCAAAGGGACCACAGTGGGTCATGTGACCCAACCTCCCTGCTCAAGCAGTCATTCTCTAGACTTCCATGGTACAGGAGGGAATCTGGAGGGTTCTTGAACATCTCCAGTGAGGCAGACTCCACAATCTCTCCTGTAAACCTGCTCAGTAATCTGCACAGTTAAGTTCTTACCCATCTTCAGTTGAACATTCCTGTGCACCTTTTTCCCATTGTCTCTTGTCCTACTGCTTGGTGCTTCAGCAGATATTGTAGAGGTGTAGATATTTATGAGGTGCCCTCTCAGTTTTCCCTTCCTGAGGCTGAACAGGTCCAGGTCCCTCTGCCTTTTTTCTTTAGAGAGATGCTCCAGTCCTGTAATTATCCAGGAGCTCCATGTGTCTCTTGTCCAGAGGAGCCCAGAACTGGACACAGAACTCCAGATGTGCCTCACCAGGGCTGAGCAGAGGGTCAGGATCACCTCCCTCAACCTCTGACATGCTCTTCTTAGTGCACCCCAGGATGCCACTGGCCTGCTATCCAACATGGGCACACTGCTGGCTCGTGGACAGCTTGTTGTCCACCAGGACCCCCAGGTCTTTTTCAGCAGAGCTGCTTTCCAACAGCTCAGCCCACATCATGTACTGGTACATTTTGGAGTTATTCTTCCCCATGTGCACTTGTCACAGAACTGACATCAAAATATGTGCTCCATCACACCCTCCTGCTGCAAATTTGACCAACAGGGACATCCCTAATCTACAAGGCATGGAAAGAACTGTAGAGTTGGCTGTATGCACCCTGCACTGCTTATGCATTGGGAAATTTGTCCTTTGGCTTCTGGATGTAGAAAATCTTTCTTAGTGCAAAATTTAGAAAGGATTCTTCAGTTTTCTTTCTTGTGTACCAACAGAACTTCAGTAAGAAGAAGTCAGTAAAGGTCTGTATAGCAAAACAAAAGGATCTTTACAAAGAGGTGACTTGAAATTTCTTCTGACAGCAGGCAACAGCAGGTCACTGCATATGAAAGGAAATGGCAGAGCTGACCCAGATTGAATCTGGAAGCCTGTGTCCAAAGCAGGCTTTATTGATATTATCAGCTGTGCACATGCTTCCAAGATGAATTTGGTGACCCTGAAACAAGACAACCAAGGCAATAGTTAGTGTCTCTTCTTGCAGCCCCAGGACCTGCCTTTCTGCCAGTCCTCACAGTGCAGTGGAGGGCACAATCCAAAATAGCCCTGTTGTCTACCCAACCTTACACTGCTGTAGATCAGGACTGACCCTCACCATTGCAGTCTGAGACTGGTGCAAAGTGTCCTCCCAAATTTCAAGATGCATGCACGGGTCTGCAGGTGTCCTGCCAACAGCCCAGCTCAGCAACCAAGGCAGAACTGCAGCACAAATCAGACCTCCCCTCCCTCCTGCTGTGGGTGCACTGGAGGCACTCACATAAATGTGTTTGATTTCCTGACTGCTCCATTTAACTCTTAAATCCTGTATCAAGAATAAAAGTGAGATGCAGGCAAAGCTGAAGTTGGTCAAGTGTGTGTTTACAACAAACACATCTGGGTTTTTTTCAGTAATTCTGGATGAAGCTGGATTTTCGGCCCATGTTTATGTTTTGTAAAGCCAGCGTTTCCATGAAAATGATCAGAAATGACAATATTATAGAGAATAAAATAAGGAGAAGAATGCTAAGTGGGGTGCTAAACTACTCTGGTACCTGGGACTTTGTTTTAGGGATTTGCATATTACTGAAAATGTAAAAGAGGGGAGGCAGGGAAGCTATGAGGAGCAAGGACATATGGTATGCTGATTTTAGCTCTTAGGAGTCTTGAACTTTGTATGTTTGGGTCAGAAGTGAGCAATTTCAGGGCATGTAGGGCTGTGTTCCAAGTTTTCATGTCAGCAGGCATTCTGTGCTTGGTGAAAGCATTTGCATGCTGTTCTGACACAGTCCATCTCTATTTCTTCATAGGGTGAGGTTATGATAATTATCCCTGCGTCATATAAACCATCTTAGCAAGTAACTTTGGTGGCTCTTAAATCATGCCAGGTGTGGTATACTTTGTCTGTGCTTCACAGCTGTAACATAAAAGCATCCAACTCTTTTCTGGCACAAGGTAAAGATGTGAACTTTTAAAACAGTGTTTTTGACTCTGCAAAAGGGAAATTTGAGAGACCTTTAGCTCCTATAAGAAATTTAGTACGTCAATATTATTTATTTAGTTGAATAACTTATTTGAACTTGGTTTTTATAACCATTCCAGCACCTGCATGATCATGGTAGGTCCCTTTCCATTGAAACATTCAAGTCTAGTCTAGTCTAGTTTAGTCTAGTCTATGAATGTTATAAAATGGGTGTCTATAACTTTGAATGTAACAGTCTAGGCCCCTTTCTAGAAGTCTAAATTGAAATTAGTACTTGGTATTTCTGAAGTGTTTTGTAAAAATTGAGAACAATGGACTACAAATAATCACAGAGGAGAAAAAAACCTTTTTTTCCTCAATATCTATTCCCTTTCATTGTAAGAGTATTATTTCTCATCATCTTCACAGGCCCTGTAAATTGACATGTTCCTTTTGATCAGAAAGGAGTTAGTGGTTGAGTTTCATCATCAAAAGGACTCTCTAAAGGACAAGAGAACTTTCAGCATGTGTCAATTTCTTTTAGAAGAGTAAACCCAGTCCTAAAGTTGTATTTTTCATTACTGCTTTCAGAAATCTTTACACAACTATATGCACAGAAAGCAGTTTAAATGCTTAAGGTTCCTTTTTATCCTACTCCTGCTTGAGTTCTCAAGTGAATAAACCTCTTCAACACAGCCCTGGAAGCTCAACTGAAATTGGACTGGAGCTGCCCATGCCAAGACAGTACCATTGCTTCACACTGACTACCAAGGAGAACCATCCCTTGATGAAGCAAATGCCATCCAGCAACAGGAGCCAGAGTTCATTACAGATTGGCCCATCAGGGAATTAGGTGGATAATATAAAGATTTGACAGACCCAGCGAGGCTGAAAATGAAAACCATTGTCCATAGCAAACAAAGAGAGGAGGATACTTGTGTCTGAGAGTGGCTGTAACACAGGGGGTCTGGAGAGGGTTGTGAGCAGTTGACTGTGTGCACAATCAGCTTTTGGAAGTAATGAGGCTGCTACTAAAACATGCCATGCTCTCAGATCCTCTCACTTAGACCACAACACTGATAGTCATGTCATGGGAAAAGACACATTTTTAAAGCATCATATATTTTGTGTAATTATTTTTTCTTATTTCCTGCTAGTCTGGTCTGAAACCCTTAAGGAGAATTTTGTTGAAATTTTTTCAGGTTCTCTCCCAGTGGTTACAAAGCAATGCTTCTTACAGAAAAAATTCTCTGTGGTTTCCTTACTTTGCCATGGACAGGACATTTTCTCACAGTCTCACAACCCTTTACAACAAACCAGAGAAAACAGGCACTTGAGTTTTTTCAAGAGTAATTCTAAAAAAAAATCACTTCTCCTCCAGGATTTTAGTTTTCTCTACTCAGGGATCAGATTTATAAAGGTGATGAGGATTATTTTTATTCTCAGAACCAGTTCCTCTCACAGTTGTTGACCCTGCACACAAGTTTGCAGTCACATTACTGCACTGCAACATATCTTTAAAACAAGAGCAAAACTCCAGTGTGGGTTTTTGTTGTGGAACATTCCAAGCTATGAAGATTTGCTCTCCAGCTCCACAGCTGCAGAATTAAGAGCACCTCTGAAAATTTTGCCCAGTGAGTCTCATGATATTTAAAGGTCTGCTAGCAGTTACAGGAAATCCCGGAGACACAGCAGTTCATAGTGCAAACATTTTTGTTGTGCCAAGTGGGTGTTTGCCTCTGGTCTGGCATGATGCAACAGCCTCAGCTATGGCTTCATCCAGCAACTGCTGAATTGAACCAATAAGTCTGCCTAATTTGCTTTGAGAGAAATAAGTGGGAGAAGTTTTTCAGCTTCCAGTCTCTTCCACTTCGGGAAGGAGTTTGCATCATAACTATCCTAGACCTGCTTTTTACTACAAACTTGGACAATCTCCCCAGTTTCTTTCTGCTACCACCACAAGTCCCCATCCTCTGCTTAGTCCAGGGAGTTTTTATCATTTTATTCTGTGTCTGGGTTTTCTGATTTCCATTTTGCTGTGTAAGTCCTTTGTTTTTGCCTAAGGCAACATCCTTGAGGAATGAGAGAGTGGCTAAGCCAGGTCAGTAGTGACAGAGAGAATCTGTATGTGGGTTACAACCAAGCATCCAACAAAGTCTCTCAAGGCTTTGAGTGGATATTAACACCATGCCTCTTTGTGACAGGAAGCCCATCCAAGACCTGTATCTCAGGACCTGTACCCTAGCTGCCTTCATTGATTTTGGTATAGATGTCATAACATTTTGATGAAATTTCCACTCATTGAAAAAAAGTAATTTTCCTCCCTGAAGAAGAAGCTTAGAAGTTTGTGCCTATTAATGCCTTATATTAGTAGTTTTATGTAATTTTAATGAAGTCCTTAATTTGTAATTTGTGATGGTAGTAAAATCCTGCACTTGCAGTGAGGGCTGTAAACTGGTAGCACCATGGAGGAAAGAGGAATAATATTTGTCACAATGAGTCCTGTGGAGACACAGGAGTCTTTTAATCAGGGTCCCACTGACAGTTTTGTGGAAAACATATATCAGCACCTTTATAGGATCCCATTTCTGATGGGAACAAGCATTATTGGAACAGGACAAGCCAGGGCAAGAGGGACTATTTAAAAATACACCTGAAATGATTTTTTTTTGTGGCATAAGAGTTTGCATCCAGACTTGCAATTGAAGACTGGACAGGTCAAACCACAGGAAAAATAGCAAAAATATGTAAACAACTAAAAATGAACTACTGCAACACTGTTCTGGAGTCTTATCTTATGCAGGACATAATTGTGCATTAAATTAGGTGTTGAACAGACATGGGTAGGAAATGTGTCTGGGCAGTCTCCTCCTCCGAGGGGAGAGACTTTTTGTAACTCTAGACAGTGTATATTTTGTGTATTATTTCTATGGGAAGATGCTTGTTTGCTCAAGCCTTCACCTCTGCTGGTCTCTGTGCCTATCACATGCTGCATGGCTGAGTGCAGGGATCCACCTGTAGAAAGGTTACAGAAACTTGACTGCAGAGATAGGCTTGGGATTCTAACTTCAGGTATCCAGGTTTGAACATTCTATTCAGATTTCATCAGGAACAAATTGCTAAACTTTGGACAACGAGACTGTGTCTCTCCTCCCCTCCTCTCCCCTCCCCTCGTCCTCAACTCATTAAATTGTAGTTGTTTCTTCAGCTTCCTGGTCTAACCAGCCTTCTTCTCTTGCTTTCTCCACACATTTGGTGGGTAAAGGGGAGTTCAGAGATGCTGTAGGACCTTTGTTGTGGCATATTCTTCAGCCAGGGTCAACTTGCTACACACTGTCTAAAATCTCATGACCTTTGGATTTGTTAACCAGAGTTTAGAAGGATCCATTTTACCTTGGAGTTATCCTATTATTAACTTCCATTATGAATTTTCAGATTTTATGGGAAAGTGAATTATTACCACTGTAATGATGCTGTGTCATCATGGGCTGCTTTTAGTCTGAAAACCTTCTCCAAATAGGGAAGGAGTGCTATACAATATCATAAGTCACAATCTATAAAATCTTTATTAGGTACATCACAATTTATGGTTTTAATCCATCATCTCTAATCAAAGACAGACCTGCAATAATGTGCATTTTTGTAGTTCTTTTCTCCCAGGTGCCCTAAATATTTTTACTGCAATTTTTGGGAGCAAATGCTGATAATTTACCTAGTACACCATGCAGGAAGCAAGGAAAATTAAAAAGGCAAAGGATTCAAAAGTCTTCCTCTCAATTCAGAGGATTATTTTCTCTGGCTTAGAGAGCATTGCACTGCAATTATTTCACATTATGTATTCTAGCATAGTCATTAAAAAATATGAAAGAATCTTTTAACAGTTCTCTCACTAATTAAAGGGATTCCCACAGTATTCATGGCTCTTCTCAGGTCTATAAAACTACCTACTACACAGAAATGTTTCTGGAACTTTTGACTGAGACTTCAAAAACCCCTCAATTAGTCAATAAAGAAAACAAGCATACATGTCCCCACACCTCAAAATAAACCCAACCTTAGAAAACACCAGTTTTGATGGAAACCTCGAAGTGAAGCCCTTCTCGTATAGCTATATGCCAAGGCCTATGTCCTGTTGATTTGTGGCCTCAGTCTTCCTATAAAGGCATGTTGTGACTCCATACTAAAAGGCCCTTGTTCTGTAGGTTAAAAAAAGCTGTATCATTCACCTTAAGGGCAAGAACCTGTGTAATAGTACTGGGGGTGAACAACTTTTCTGAACTTTGGTGATTGATTGTAAGAATATGCTTATAGATATGACTTTTTACACTCTGGACCTTGCACGAATTAGAAGGAGTAGATATGGTTGTACTAATGGACTCAGCCCTTAAAAATTGTTTTTCAGTGTTGGATTCTGTCAAAAGCATAATTTTTTTGTCAAATCTTGTATTTATCAGTGCAATTAATTCTGACCCATACCATGTTTTCATCTAAATAAGAAGAGGTGTGTGCATTTTGACACTCCCTGTCTTTCTACTAACAGGTGCTGCAGAAATATTGCAAAACTGACTGTTCAGAGCAGCTCCCAAAAGCATGAATGGGTGATCATTGAATGTGCTGTGGCCACCACCTTGGAAACGTGGCTGCTGATCACTCACTCGCTGCCAGTTCCCTACAAAGTGCCAGTGTAAGGGCAAGCAGCCACCTGAGGCACGCTGATCAGATTGCTGGAGCTTGCCCAGTCATGCTCAGAGGCTCCCCTCTGCTAGTGTTTGTTCACAAGCTCAGATTTTGCAGCTTTAGGGAAATAAGTCACGCATTCCATGCTGTAGGTTGTGTGATGCCAGAAGAAATTCCTGCCATAAGAGCAATGGGAAGTTTCAGCAGCTCCCTTCCTGTGACCACCCTATTTTTTTTTTTTTAATGGAGAAAGCATCCCCAAAAAAGAAGGACATCCTGATCAAAGAAAGGCTGAGGCATGTTTGTAAGAAATATAAAGACTGTCACAAAGGGAGAACAAAGCTCCACTGCAGCTAACCATGAAATTGTTGAGGGAATAACTTGCAATAGTTACAATAATTTTAAGACATTTACAGTGCCTTGTTGTAGAAATTGTCACAGGACCAACAGAAATAGATGTTGTATCTCATAGTCTCAGGCGTAAAAAATCGTCTGTGTCAATGGGTTGATTCTAATTAGCATGGGTGGCCAATATGTGAATCACTAGAAACTATGATCCCTGCTCTCCTCAGTGTCCTTGTTATCACAGGCCAGATGGTTCTGTTGGTGGTCCTCTGTGGCAGGGAGCCCTCGAGCTGTCCAGAGCTGCAATTGAGAGACAACAGGAAACCCAGTACTCCCAGAAAACTCTAAAGGGGTACACAGAACCCACTCTGGGTTTCTTGGTCAGAACAGGAACCATCTAGATATTTGGAGTATATGTTTATCTGTGTGTGTGTGTAGGATACCACACTGCAAATCCTAGCAATTGTGTTCATGTTTATACTTAAGAATTTGTGCTGCACTCTTTGAAAAACAAATTTCACAGAAATGCTACCAGAAAAAGCCAATTGCAGCAGTCCTCCTGTACAAAGTAGAACCAGATTTCTAAAAGTAAAGTCTTCCTGCCTTCTGAGATTCAATTACCCAGTCTTACCAATATTCTGGCAGGAATGTTTTAAAGTTCTTATGGATATTGCGCAGACAGAGATTTTGCGTTTGCAAGAGAGAGATAGAGTTTGTTTGCAAATTTGACCCAGTCAGTATTTTGCCCAGTAATGCTGAAGTCTGTCATCAGACCCAGGATATGAATCCTGTATTCTTAACCTGACATTTCTCTCACAAGCCTATCTTTACATCATAAAAAAATCTATCCTGTTTTTATCACCTCTTTTCCCTGTCCACTTCATGAGGGCAATAGCATTCTTCAAAATGGATCTTTCAAGATCTAGTTGTGTCTCTAGTGCTTCTCTAGACATTGCAAACATTTCTAGTTCAGGCATGAGCAATTTATGTATCATTATATGATAGAAAATGCTGCAGCCTGATGTAAATAAGGATCTAGTTGCTGGCAGACTTCTTGATTTAAAATAAAAAAAATTTAAATATTCCCATTATGCCACCATGTCCAGTCTTACATATAGCATAGACTTTGCTTTTCTTTAGTATGGTTAACCTTCCAAATCAGGAAGAATGTGAGCAACTAGCATTACAGCCCTTACAAAAAACCCTCAAAACATCAAGTTCTGGTCATGTTTGAGTGGCCAATTGCAATAGATTCAATTCAAGTTTTGGTGAAAGCCATTATTTTCCATTCGCAAAGAGCTCACCTGATCCCATTCAGCCTTCAAACTGAGAAGAATAGAAGGCATTTGCCTTTGGACAGAGATGTGAGTGGATATTCACTGGAGGCGTCTTGTCAGACAACTTTGTCCCAGATGTGTAATTGCACGACAGGCGTAAGTAACCAAAGAGCAGCTGTGTAACACAGACACTGGGGTTAGCTTCTGAAGTGAATATTAAGTTGAGGCAGATCTCAGGGGAAAGTTTGCATGGTATGGAAGAGTTGTGCAAACCAAGGCTGAGGAAATAATCCCATCAAAGAACACAATCTTCCTCCATATCCTGGTCACATTTTTGGGCCTTTGTCACACGGGAGGAGACTCTATACAACACATACATGGGAAAGAGAAGATTAAAAATATTGGTTTAATGGAAGATAAGAAGCAAAGAAAGACAGGGAGTTATTCAATTAGTAATTATTGTAGGCACTGCCTATAAATGCTGTAATTCATAAAAAATGTCAGCATTCATGTGCAAATCAAACAGATCAGGTCTGTGCGTGTGATAGTGCAGTCAGCAAAAGCTTGGCTTGTGTCATTAGGATAGAAGGGTTTGGGATTTTGCTGAGCCAGCTCCTCAGAGTTTTTACAGTTAATTAATTTATAGCTGCAATTTAGAATTTATAGAACTCATTGCTCATTAATGTCAGAGTTTCCCAATGTCAATCAAGATTGGCTTCTACTGCTCTCTGATAGCATCAGATATTTTGAAAGTCAGTAGGAAAAATGTATCTGCCTTGCACCAAATCTGGAAAAATTAAGAACATTTGGACTATGCATAGCTTTTGAGGACATAGGAAAACCATTTAGGAGCTTGCAGAACAGTTATTAGCAGGAACTGAACCACAGGTTATCATGCCTTATATGGGGAAATGTAGAAAGTGATTACTAGATTTGGAAGAAAAAGCACCTCCTAGCAATACACATAGATGTCTACCACATGAAAAAATTACAGACTGTTGCTATTAATGTCTCTAATGCATTCTTCTATGTTACAAACACTATTTAATAAAATCCAACATAGACATGAAAGCGAAGTATGCTTTGTAAATTGTTGGCACTTAGAAGTGCTGGCACTACTGATGGAAGTGTTTTCTAAAACTGGTCCTTTGGGTCAGTATTGCATTTTGTGATAATGGCATTTATCAAAACTCTGAAGGAGGTTTTTTCACTGACAAAGGTTTGTTGCAGTTTGTTTTGGGTTTGGTTTTTCTGTGGGAGCTTTGTTGGTTTGGGGATTTTATTTTTTTTGGTTTTGGTTTTTTTTTTGTGGCTCTGGATATTAAATTTTAGGCATTCAAACATTAGAGTAAGTTTTTAAAAGCTAACTTGAGATGCATATGATCTGAAAAGAAATTAAATTATTCATATTCTTTCTGGTTAAAGTGTCCAGCAGTATTACCTTGCATGTGATGAAACTATTTTGCAGTTGTAAATTAAGAAGTTTTAATGCTCAGCTTACCTGGATGCACATTTATTAAGCCAGGCTATTTTTGGAGAAAAACAAATACAAAAAAATCTTTTAAGCTACCTGTGTTTTAGTAGACATGAGTGAGCTACCCACAGAATGTCATGGCTTATTTGCATGAGTGGCTTTTTGCATTAGTAAATAGAAATTAAATTAAAAAATATACAGTCTAAGACAGATCTTTTTAAGGAGTACAAGTCCTTTTCCACAGCCAAATATAACTAGATGGACTCTATCTGCAGATAGAGTCCCAACACTACCAGAACTGACCAAAATGATGAGTTATGACCCAAGGAGCCTTGGCTGTGAGGAGTGGGAGGGCTGCTGTGAAAAACCTCAAAGCCTGGGAGCTGGGTCTGGGTGGAGCTGCCACAGGTGCACGTCTTGGTGGTAGCATCAAATACTCAGCCAAGAGCTTTGAAGGCCACAGTGGTTGAACATGGGTCAGTCAGCACCCAGTGATAGGTGAGCACCATTCTGAAAGGGCTGGCCTCAGGCTGTGACATGGGACATTCACGTTGGACATCAGGAAGAATTTCTTTACAGAAAGAGTCAAATACTGGAACACAGGAAAGTGGTGGTGTCACCACCCCAGAAGCATTCAAGAAATAACTGGACTTAGTGTTATGGTTTAGTTGGCAAGGTGATGTTTGGTCAAAGGTTGGACTCTATGACCTTGGAGGTCTCTTCCAACCTTAATGACTCTGTGTTTCTATGATTCTTTATCATGAGTAAAGGATTGGGTTCACCCAGTGTGTCCTGTGTCCTGTTAGAGACCCACAGCTTCCCCTGAGAGGAACAGATGGAGATGTCTGATCCAGCCTCCTGTTCAGAGATGGTCACCAGATATGGCTCAGGATCCTGAAGAATGCAGTCAGTTTTGAAGCATGTAATATCCAAATTACAAATTCTATGAGACATTTTTGTCATGCAACAGAGAAAGTAGAGACTACTGCAAGAAAAAGTAAAGCGAGAGGTGACAAGGAAAGCTGGGAGCTGTGGCACAGCTTTGATGTGTTCAATAACTAGATGGACGAGCACTCTTCAGGTAGCACATTCCCAGAGCTATGACACCACACAGCAGACTGTCAGTGTCCCTCATCATGTGTTGGCAAAATTAGGTGTTAGAATCCAGAGCTCCAAAGCCACCTTGTGCAGATTTTGAACTTATTAAGCACGACTTGTCAGGCAGAGCTTGGAGACAATCAGCACAAAGTGAAAAACTACTCAGAATCATAGTTTTTCACAAAGCAGTCACCCTGTTTGTAAACTTTTGGTTTGGATCCTCAAATGAATGTGTTCACTAAACACTTCCAAAGGACAAGCCAAGAAATTAAATTCCCTAACTTTCAAACAATGAAGTAATACACTCTGAAGAGGTATTTATTGTATTGCATATTAATTGGGTTTTTTACCATTAAATGTAATCAGCTTATCACCTCGCCTGCTGCTAAAGTCCTTCTTCTGCAACATGAGAGCCAAATACTTTTTTTCATCTTAGGTGGTCTGACTAGTTAGAATGTCCAATAAAAATTAAAAAAAAGTCACAGGCTAAAAGTCATGTCTGGTTTGGGGTTTGGTTTTGTTTTGTTTTGTTTTGTTTTGTTTTGTTTTGTTTTGTTTTGTTTTGTTTTGTTTGTTGGTTTATTTTTCACCAGCAATATTATTATTTGGCCTGGTAGAAGAATTAATCTTTTTCCACAAACCTCACCATAATGACATCATGGACTCCATTACCGCTAGATATTCAGAGAAGGATGAATATGCTGAGGTCAGGGCTACCACTTACTGTTCAAAATGGCATTACAGAAGGACATTACAGAAGGACATTACAGAAAAGAAGTACTTTATACTTGCATTTTTAATGAATGCATTTTCTTGAGTTAGCTGTACATTATAGAATACCAGGCTCTTTGGATCTTTGCATGAGGGCAGCTCATATTGTGTGCTTATATACCATCTACTGTCAAATATCTATCCCTTGGATAAGTTTTTTTATCAAGTTGCTTTTTAATTATATTTTGGCTAATTTTAGAAAAATAAAGGCAGTGCTATGTTTCACCCTTATAAACAGGAAACATGAAATCTATTGGATTTTGAGGTCAACAGCTGAAAATGGAGAGCACAAGTTCTTGTGTAAACATGCATTTGCCACAGACTTTCTTTTAGGGCAAAAATAAATCAACAGTTAGAAAATAAATATGTAGACTCTTGAGTCTGGTCAGAGCAGGTGTCCAAATGAATGTTCCATTAGTACTGTTTAGCAACATAAGCCTTTTTTAAATTTGGCATTACGTGAACAACTTGTCTAATTGCAAGACAAGTTCTGCCCAAATATTTCAGTATCTCCTTGTTATTCTTGTTAACTCATTCTTAGCATTCATAGTTTTATATTTGGCTGCTAAAATGGGTGTTTTCTATTCATATTCAGCTTTCTGCAGAACCACAAAGCAGGAATGATGCAATGTTTATAATATTTGACTAAAAAGAGAAAAGCCATGTTTTGTGATGTGTGTGCTCTTCTTCATCCTCATTAATGTGCCAGTTTTTTGGACCTACTGCATTTTATACCTTTGATGTGCTCATTTGCAACAGCACAGAGCTTTTTTTTGTTTCCAGGGATATGTTCTGTGAGGTTCTTTCTGTTAATCTAGCAGAAGACACACCAATTAGCTAATTGCTCTTTGTTCGTGGTTTTTTGGGGGGATTTTGGTTTTTTAGTTTTGTTTTGTTAGGTTTGGGTTTTTTTGGGGTTGGTTTTTTTTGTTTGGTTGGTTGGTTGGTTTTTGGTTTTTTTTTTTTTTTTAATTCTAATTACTCCTTTCTTCAATTGCCAGCTGGGACTGAGAGCAAGTTAAGAAACACCTCTTTGCACTCTGACAGCAAGTTTCAGAGGTCTTAACATCTAATCTTGTCTCAAAAACTCTTTCTAGAGAGCAAGAGGCGACTTTTATCAATAATAATCATCAGAGATTATCATTACAAATTAAAATATACACAGGAGATTTTTGCTAGAATAATTGAAAGGATTTGTATATCATGCCAAATTCTTTTTTCTGTTGGCAGAGTGAAAACACAATATTGTAAACAGAAGCACAATGTGGCCAAAGGTGTATTATAAACTCTAACTTGTTATTTAACTCCAACTTGTCACACTTACAGTAAGTATTATTTTGGGAGTAATAAAATAACCACAGTCATAACTGACACATTCACTGGAGGGGGCTTTTAGTGTTTTGTTTTTTTGGTTTTTTTTGGTTTTTTTGGTTTTTTTTTTTTGGTTGGTTTCTTAATTATTGTTGTCATTATGTTGCATCATCTTTCTTTTCCTGTTACAGAATTCTGCTGCTGTGCTGCTTCAGAGAAAAAGTATTTTCACTCTTGCAGTGTGACACTTGATGTGCAATTTCTTTGATTCACACATATTTTTAGAGCATTTCTAGCAGCAATATGTGTTTTCTTGGAAGTACAATGGATATTCTTTTACCTTTTACCTTTTGGAGAGTGCTGCTGGGCATGTACAATAAATTGACTCCTTCACCTAAGAAAGAATTGGTTTTCCCCTACAGTAGTTCAATGTTTTTTCCAACTATATGTGAAGAATATTTTGCAAATAGTGTTATTACTTTCCAGCCTTTGGCTCTTAATCATTATATGTACCAATAATTAAAAAAAATATTATAGCTCCTAATCAGAGACCAAAAACCAAACAGAATTGCTGAGGCACAATATGAGTATTGATAAATTTGTAAGCACACTTGAATTGTAGCATGTGCTTTGCTTGGTGCATAGAAAACCTCAGAATTGCTTGCAGTTTTCTCATCTTAAAATGACTGCACAGGAATACCAGTTTTAATCAAAATTCAATTCTTTGTGGGAAATTATTTTTCTTCTTTTCCAAAAATTTATTTTAAATTATTTCTAAGCTGTTTTTTCCAAATTATCTATTTGTACTTAGTTTTCTTTAAATTATTTTTTTTTAATTTAGGTGTGTGGATATAAGTGACACAGTTCCTGTTAGAAAAATATCACAGGCATTTACATTTTGGTTTGGCATAAAAATGTACATGTCAAATAGTGAAATATTAATTTTAATATTTTTAAATTTCATAGTTTTGTGCAACTCAAAAATACTTTTATCCTCCATATAAATACAAAATAAAATGAGTGTGTTTCTTCTTATGAGTAGAAAACTAGAACACGACTATCTTTGCCAATATAATCAAGTAGCTTTGTAAAAGAGCACAAAAGCTTGTAAGGTATTGAGTGAGTTTCAGCTAAAGATTGCCCTTAGACTGAACAAGGTTTGGTTCAAATATATGTGCCTGGTGGAGGCTATTAGGTGGTAAGATCTTAGAAACATTTAAAATGGCAACACTGTCATTTCAGCAGGATATTTCACAAGGAAAATGGTGTTGTTGGCCCTAGATACTTTATGCTGCTGTAGGCATAAGGTGTTGGGGTCTTCTTGCTGCTTCAGGAAAGTTGTTTTATGTAAAATAAATGCCCAAAGGATGGCAACAGCAATTGTTTTACAGAGGGAAATTTGACCATCATTAACGATGAGATCTAAAGAGATCCTGCAAGACTGGTTGAAGGTCTCTGCTTGTTGAAGATTGGTTATCATCCAGATAAAAGTATCTGGATAGCTCTTCATGGATAGGTTTTCAAAAAGAAATAAATCAATCAGTAGGAAATTGAGGAAAATAAACCCCCTCTCCAAATTTCCCAAAAAGTGCCTGATTCCCTTGCCCTCCATAGAAAGAACCCACCTGATAAAATCACTTACAAGTCTTTGGTGGCCTGAGGAAAATTAGTGGGGCAATTTCAATCATTATTTGTGTCAAAGAGAACTGCAGAAGTTATCTCTATGCATGGCTGCATTTGTAGAATGAAGATTGAATGCCGCTGATTTGAGGAGACCACACTTGAAATTTTCATTAGTTGTGAAATTTTCATTAGTATTTTTCCTTTTTCCACATATTAGTATGCTTATGTAAGTTTAATGGGTTTAATCTTTGAGTGGATGTGGAGCATCTAGGGAAACTACTTCTGCTGCTACAGTGAAAAGCCTTTTCCACTCCACCTTTATAGATCCAAGACCAAGAGGACCATTTGGAGTTTAGTGGTGTTTCTATGCCAAGATATAGCGGCTGAGGAAGTGACTATAAGCAACATAAACATTTTCTCTGGCCCAGGTGAATGCCTACTTCAATTTGACTTCTGTTCTCTGGATATAAGATCTCTGAACTTGTGTCTGTGATTTCTGTTTCTGTCATCAGGCTTCCAAAATTCTTTGGGGTTGCAATACAAAGTCCCCTGAATTTTGTGTGTCCTAGCCTCATATTTCACTTTGGGACTCTTTCTCTTTAGCAATAACTGATCCTGTATGTAAATCATTTGCAGAAAAGCCTGAGAAAACTCAGCGCACTTCTTACCATAGTCACTGCCTTGCTTTTCATCAGGCTTCAGTGAGAAGTACAGCAATTTCAGTGAATATTGACTGTTTCTCAAGATATTTGATGTGAACCAGTTTTAGAGGAAATCACAGCAAGATGAGACAAAAATATGCTGTGATTGCTTCTTCTTCTTCTCCTGTTTTCTCCCTGTGTAGATAGGTGTGTATATTTATGCGTCTCTGTGTGTCCAAGTGATAATGAAAACTTTACAGATACTGTTATTTATTAGAACTGCAGTGACTATAACAGCATTCACAAACTTCATTTCAATTTAGGTGTGACACAGCAAAATGTTATCAAGAGAACATGCAAAGTCTGCACTTTTGAAAGAAACAAAAAGGAGTGATTGATCATTAATTAGTCACTGAAAGTATTAATAGTAACATAGACCATTCCTCTATGTTTTGCATCAAGAGACTCTTCTGTGAAAGCAGCCTTTCTTTTCAGTTTATGAATTTGAATGCACATTCATAGAAGTATTTTCATCACTTAAGAAGTAAATATTTTAGTTGAGAGTTTTGGAAGATAGCATCACATAATTATAGTGTAGATCTGAAGAACTCTAGTATCTTCACTATCCAATAGATAAGTTTTGCAGCCAAAATCTTTATAAAATAAAGACAAGCTTTGAAGAAACAGAAGTCCACCTTAGGTTTTGCCAAGAAAATAAATTTTCTTATCTCTAAGATGTTAAAAGTCTTATTGAATTTAGTATTTTGCCATTTAATGGTTTACAGTAAGTGCAAGATCTTAGCTCTACTGTGGCTCTCGTGCAACCTCAAAGTATGCCACAATACTAGTTTTCCTGGGTTTGCTTCTGACTGTGTCCCCTCTGTGGATTGAAGGGACATGGGTAGGTCACTTCATCCTCACATTTCTGCTTCTTCAGCCTTTTTCTCTTAAAAATATCTTTGAATAACATATCACCTAGAAATCTCAGGTCACCAAAAAGTGAGGGGTTTGGAACAGCAAGCAATAACAAGGTAATTATCTTGAGAGATTAATCAGTTCCTCTGCCTTGGTTGGTTTTAAAAGCACGGTACCAAACCTATATCACACAGTGTGTTTTTTCTGTTTAGATTATATGCACTTTAGGTGGTGTCTGCACCTTAGGTATATTTGGAAATAAGACCTCACAGATGTCTCTGAACAAGAATGTAACTTATGGACTGATAGGGGTGGAAGACTTCCAGCGAGCTTATCTGAGCAGGCAACAGAGATAGAGACACTCTGAACACGCAGAACTTGGGGTTGCTCAGGGTGCCGACCTGGGCTCACGGGGCTGTGCCGTGTTTTACCAAAAGACATTTGGCAGAGGCAGCATGCAGCTGTGTTACTCCCCCTCTGAAGGGACTCTGAGAGCACAGTCCCTCTCTGTGTTTCAGATACCTGTTGGTAAAGCTGGCTCACTGATTCCTTCCTCACTTATTTCTTTAATAAAAAAGAAAACAAAAACTGGAGAGGGATGGCAGGGCAGAAAGTCAGATTCTTTCTCACACCCATTCCCAGCTCTCCTGCTAAGGTGTGTGTGTGGTCCCTGCTCTTTGACAGCCAGGTTGCCCACGGGGTGAGTGGGGGCACTTTCCAGTCTTCTGTGTAACCCTGTGCTCTCAGGGCACTGGGAATGCCACTGGTTATTCAGCACTGATTGCTCCTCCCACTCCCTGGACAGTTATATGTCTGAAAAATTAGCCTGGCTGAGCACTTTTGTGTGTGTGTGCGTGTGTTCTGATGAAGTGTAGGCATGCTGGGAATTTATCTCTTTATAAGGAAGGCGTGGCTGGATCTTCTCAGATCCATCACTTAGGAAGGTGCGATGCTGACCACTCGGCTCCCAGGCTGACTGCAGAAGGGAAGGACGGCTTTTCCCTCCCTCCCTGTTCCCTTGGCAACTCTCACTCCGGTTTTCAGCATCAGTTCTGGAGACTGGAGAACGTAATTAAAGGGGGAGCTGGCTGCCCGTGCGGACTCTGGGCGTGTGTTGCCAGGGATGTCACACTTCGAATCTCTGCTGCAACACCTCTGTCCCCATCCGGAGGAGCTTGTAAAAAGAGAAGGGTCTTCTCCAACATCCTTCTTCCCCCTCGCCGGCCCCTGTGCCTCCTCCTTCCCAGCCCTTCGCTGCCGGAATGGGCGAGTGCCCTCCCATGCACGAACCATGGAAGTGAAGAGAAGGTGATTCCCAGTGACATCATTGGCGCTCTCCCATCCGGGAAACCCCTAGGCAGAAGGAAATCCTCTTGAGCCCCAGACAAGTAGGAAAGCTAGATCTATTTTTAATAAAGAGAGAAGCAGAACCATATGATTTTTTTTTTTAAACACATACTGCTGCCTTCTGCATATTTCTCTTGGCGGGGGGGTGGGGGGGTGGGGGCAGGAAAAAAAAACCACAAAAAAACTTTCTGTACATAAACACTTGCTGAGCAGCAATGCCTGCTGTTTACCTGGTTGCTTTAATTTTTTTCATTAGCGGATTCAGGTATGTGGAATAAATTAATAAAAACGTGAAGGCATTTTTAGGACCTCCATAGCCCAGCTAAACTGCAAGGGCCAAACCTCCATCATACAAGTCATTTAGTGCAGAGATTTGCTTCAAGATTATATTATCTGTCCAACCAGAAGAACAAATAGAGGTACATTTACATGTCTTATTTTCCCTTCACACACACATATACATAGATATGTATTTGTAATGCTATGGTACCTACAGCCTGGAGCCCCATGCTGCTATACTAAAAAGATAAAATGTATAAAGGATATTTTATCCTTTCAAGATCTTCTTTGGACATATGAGACCCTGATTTTGTATTTATTAACTTTCTCCTTTAAACAAAAGACTCTTAAGGGCAGCAAACATTCCCAGAATGGCCTTTCATTATTCTGGATCCAACATAAACATATGGAAAAGTCCCATGATATTGATGACCACCATCTGGCTTTGCTGAAACTCTGCCTCAGTAACTGAATACAGAAGCAGAAAAGGGTTAAATGTTGGCTTGTATGTTGGCTCTTTCCTCTCTTTCAATGTAATTAGAGATTATTTTTTCAGACTGATGCAAAAAGAATCAATTTGTCTCCCTCCCTCCCATATTAATTATTAGAAACAGAAGAGCCAAACTGAAAGCATGTACTAATATTTACCATAAGAAAATTTGAATGCTGGATTACACTTACTTCAGAATTTTAGTGGGGAATTGAATGTTACTCTAATTTATGGATTTAATTTTTTTAATTAATACCTTAATTTACTCTTTATTTTTCTTTTAAGTAATTTGTTGTATTTATTAAAGCCCTTTATTCTAGCTATTGCTTCAACTTTTGAAATGTTCAACAAACATCTCAAGTTATTATTCCTATTCCATAAAAACAAAATACAGGAACTGTAGAGATAAATCCAAATTTTTTATTATCTAATTTTTCTTACTCAAAATAAAATCTAGAAATGGATTTCCTCTTATCAGATTAGTCTGGAGTTATTACCATGTTTTCTATTTTAGCTCCTCAAAACCAGTATACTGATTTTCTAATGTATTTTATTTATTCAGTGATATTTTTAGGGAGTTGATGTGAAAATTCCAATAACCAAATTCTTCAGTTTTATTCTGTTAGAAAGGTCTAGCAATGCTATTCTTATCCTTTGTGTAAACAAGATACTGAATGATGAGCTAGTTGAATAAGAAAATATTTCTCTTGCAGCATACAAAAATACATCCTAAACAAATTAGTCCTTTTTCTTCCCTTTTCCCTTTCTTTTTTTTTGTTAAAATGATCATCACAGTGCTGATGTGTATTGGTGTTGTTTAATTATTGCAATATGCATCACCAGAAAGATCAAAACTGGCTATGCATTGCTCATGTTTTACATAATTCATGTTTTCCAAAGAATGCTAAAGAATTTATTTTCCGGAATTTTCCACTGGTAAATTCCTTTTCACTGATTTTTTTTTTTAGGTGTTTTTTGGTTTGTTTTTTTTTTAGTTTTTCAGTTTTGTTATTTTCATATTAAATTTTGTTAAGAAAATTTCACAACTGAACTCACATTGGAGGTGTGAGCTAGAAGTGATCATTTAGGCTCAGAACTGAACTTTCCTACAGCTGTGATCACAAGACATGTTCTTTCTTTAAAAACAACAGCAATTCCCTTTTTTTCCCAGAAGTAGAAATTTAGCTATGCATTTGTATATCACATCTGAAACTGATTTTTAGATATTTTGATATATTACTCAGTAACTCTTTATTTTAACTTCAGATAATGAGTAGGTGGTATAAATTGTGGTATTGCACCGTGGTTCCTCCAGCAATAGCAAACCTATAAGTATGACCCACATACAAGAGCTAATAGTAGTATAATGCTCACTGGAAATCTACAGATTTGGATTCAAGTGAAAATTGAATTCTGAAAACTGAATTCTGGGTGATTTGAAAGAACACATTCAATCCACCTTTGAAAGTCAATATGGAACAATTTGGTCCAGGCAATAACACTTCTTTGAATAGCATTTCCACTTAAAGGGGAAAAAAAAAAGAAGAATAATCTTCTGGCCCACAGGACATCTTCATTCAGTTTAACAAGGTGTGGCAGGATCCAGACTGACTAAGGATAAGACATTGCTGCTCTTAATGTAATTTAACTTTGTTCAGCTCTTCATTTGGGAGTATTTGCGATAAGCAATGTTTGATGCAGAGTTAATTGAATAGTTGGAGCTTGTTTCATACCCCAGTTTTTATTAAGTGGGAGAACTGTTTATCTGTTTATTTCAGTACCCATAATTACATATTACACATAATTCCTGTATCTCCTTCAGGGTTGGGACTGAGAGGTAGAGGGTTTTTTGGGGAGCCATGTTCATTTTCCTAAGGGACAATGTCTCTCCTTTGTGACAATCCTGTGTTCATTCAGACTGGACTTCAGTGACAGAGTATTTTGGTTGAAGGCTGCATCAGCCCTTGTCCTTGGCCAACAGAAAGCAGAAGAGCAGCTTGAATGGTCAGCTGCTGGGCCAGGCATAGGACTAGCACTTGTGCAGTCATAGAGAGGACACAGAGGTCATCACATGGCTTTGCAATCTCCTTACATCAAAAATTCAGTCCTGGCGGATCATCATTGTAAAACTGACCATGTCCATTCCTGGTACTGAGATGCTGTCTCCTGCTTCAGGAATTTATTGTAGAAATTCATCATATAAAATTGAAAAATATAGGTAAGATTGCCTTCTCACAGAGAAGACTTTTCCTGGAATGACTGGGGAGTTTTCAGCTATGTATTGTGCGTGGGAAAGAACGCAGTATTTCCTGATCCCCAAACCAGGTTCAATGATTGTATTACCCAAACCTCCAGTCACCACAACAGTTTAGCTATTGAAATATTCATCTTCTAGGGAGTAGTAATGAGAATCTGGGTTTTTAGGACTATTTTTATAAAATGACATGGTTACTTTCATCTGTAGTGCTCAAATATTCATTGCATTGATCAGGACCCCGCCCTGACGTTTTGTAGGGCACCATTGATGGTGAGCTCACAGTCATTTTGCAGCTGAGCTTGTCTTTAGGCCTTGCTTTTCCATTCTTTGTAGAGTTCAGTGTTCTGTTTAGAAATGTGAATGCCCCCTCTAGCCACGCCTTAGAATATCAGTGTTAAAATCTGAGGTGCAGTTTTAGCAGTCTTTAGTAAAAGCAAGAAAAGCTGCTATCCCAGTTAGCTATCAAGTTTATAAGTGATGTAAGGACTTCGAGTTTGAATCTGAATGTTAAAAACCCCAAGTCAAATATGGTTTAAAGAAAACCTACAAGAGATAACAGTCAACAAGACTTAATCTTGAGAGTGCTGGAAGTGTCCCAGCAGGATTCTGTTGGAAGGACCAGAATAAATATTCGTTGAGATACCAACAGAAGTTACTGTAGGGGGATGATTCATAAAAAAATATGCAAATAGCTTTCAATATACAGGTCTTACATTACACAAATAGTCATAACACTGTAGGTAGTCTTCAAATTGCAAGCAGTGTTTCTATATTCAATTACAGTACAGTAATTTTTACTTTGCTTTTGAGTGTAACATCCTTACTTCCTAAGCATTTTATCATCCAAACACTGAAACTTGTGTCTAGGTGATTTCCCCTGTCATAAGCATGGCAAAGTATGCTGTTACTGGCAGCACAAGGTTTGTATTTGAGTGGTTACACAACAACACATTGCACAGGAACCTTGTAGATATAATTTAAATATTGAGATAAATAAAAATTCATCTGTCTGTGAAGCAAAAGTTTACTTGATTTTACATATTAACCATGTGCTTAGCTTGACACCAAAATAACAGGTCTTAGTGCTTAAAGCAGCTATAAGATAGATTAATCTCTCTGATTCAAAGGCAGAGGTTTGGAACCCTTTGTCTGATCTTCTGTAGTACAATTCACTGTGAGACTTTTACAAGGCCAGTTATTATTCTGTTGCTTGCTGACCAAATGTACATACAGTTTGCATTGTAATTTTCTGTGCATAGGAGTGAGTACTGGAATAACTTAGCAGAAAGTAGCTGAAATGTAAACTTATGCAGAACAGATTATTTTATAAAAAAAAGAATCAAGCATGATATCACTGATCTACCCCCTGGTAATATTTGGATACAAGGACAGTGAAATTCTTTTGTCACAGTTGTACAAGCAGACATAATATAGTAGACTCCTTTGGACATCTCATACTACCAAAAATTCTCCCCCTGCACTAAAACTTAAAGCATTGCCCACCTGGTCCATCAGAAGTGCTGCAGCATTGCCAAATTCAACAGTTTTTGAAACTGTGGATGCTTTGGATATCAGTGGAAGTGCTGTTCTTTATAGCCTGCCTTCTGTAGCTCATGGATTTGCAGCACATCCATGCTGCAGAGGTGATGCAGGGAAAGATTTCCTGCTGAACCATGACTGTAGCATGAGCCACATTATGTTTCTGTAAACTTCTCCATAGTAGAAGTTCAGGTATACAGCTGAAAAATATTCATTCTTCCCATCTGAAAGCCATTTTGCAAAAGGGACCACAAATTCCAAGTGTTGTGCCTTACTGCCACACAAGTATCTGCTTTGGAAAGACAGTACAAGTAAGTTTGTTTTTCTTCAGCGTCTGAGTCAGTCACATAGATGAGCATAGGGCCATCTCCTTCAAGATACTGGATACCTTTCTTCTTATAGGTTAAAGGGATTAAGGTTCATTACACTTCAGGGTAATGCATTGTCTGAGACTGCTGAGATTGCTCTCCAAAGCCCTTAGTGCCATATTCAGAGGTACAAAAAGCCTAAGGGTTGGCTCATTTTATTGACACATCCGGTACAGCCAAGTGGTATAAACAAGACATGATTTTGACCTACTGCTCCATAAATCACTTGTTTCATCATCTCAGTGGGCAGTTTCCATATGCCCCCAGGCTGGAGAGGGTCAGGCAGGGTGGTGGAGTGACTCATCTCCTGACATATTCACTCTTTGCAGAATCAAAGTTATCATCATCTGGCAGCAAGCAGCCAAGGTGAGCACACACTGCGTCATATGGCAGAAGGAAGGGTTAGTGGTGAAGGACATTTTTCATAACCTCCTACAAATCATTTTGCAGTCATCAAATTTGCACTGGAAAAAATGGACTAACATATTTTGCTTTCTGGAGAGCAACTCCTCAGACTTAAACTCTGATGCCCAGAAGTCTGTGACCTATTGATATTCACCTCGGCAGAGAGGAAAAAGAGCAGCCTGGATCTGCTCATCTTGGGGTTTTTGGGGTTTTCTCTCATTCCCTTTTTCTCTTGAGTCTATTCCTTCCTTAAATTTTATATCAATATCTATTTTGACCAGTGAACATATTCCTGTAACAATAATGTTTCTTATCTCCAGAGGTGACTCTGAGTGCAACATCTGTCTGTATGCAACATCTGTCCTCTTCTCCATGAAGTTACCTGACAGTGATGCTTGTTGGTCACAACTGTACTGCAAGGGAAATCTTGTCATTAGGGGTTTTAACAAATTGCTTTATAGTGTAATAGCATCACTTTTGGACAGCAAATCAGGGCTGACTCACAAATTCATCACAGGAATGTGCTTCTGGGTCTATACTACTGCCTACAGAAGAAGGGAAAAGGTGAGTGTCAGCAAAGGTCTCATAAACTGGTTGAGGCATCTCACACTTTCCATATCTTTTTCTATATGTATCTATATATGTATATATGTATCTACATATGGTAGAAGTGAAAATATAGGTTTTCCAAGGGGAAACCAACTCCTCAGCTACAAAAATAAGTTTCAGCATTAGAACAAGTACATATCCATACTATGATCAGGCTCTGGTCAGATCACAAAAATGTGTTAATCCTGTCCCTGAAGGGAATGAGGTATGCCTTTCATTTCAGCCAAAACAAGGTTGTGTCTGAATCATGATGTACGGATGTAAAGAGATTAATCAATAGGTAGATAAATAGATGATATATTTATACACTTAGATTTTATTTAATGCAGTAAACATGCCAAGTAAAACCAATCAACTAAATAGTGCCAATGTATCAACTAAATATTATGGACTAGGTCTCTGTGTAGAGAAAATTGTTATGGCTCCACTGGCAATTGTCATTAGCTACAAACTATAGTGTTTCAGATTTCCATCAGAAAGGAGCTCTGGATCCTCTAGCCTGATGTGTAGCAAATGCTAACACATTCCTCTTCATAGTCTGAACTCCTGTTCTGATTCAGCTGAAGGGGTTCTTATTTGGTAATGATTTAAAATGCAGAGACTCCACAATCTCCCTTGAGTTATTTGTCTTTAGTATTAAAATAGAAATTACTAAAATTTAGAAAATAAAACTTCATTCTGAATCTACCTTTTGTATTGAAGCACTCTCTGGGTTCAGGCCTTATTACATGGTTATTACATGGCTTTTGTATTTTTTTTCTTAGCAACTTAAGAAGTTTTTCATGCTTAGTCTGCTCTCAGCATCTTTTCTGCATTTCAGTTTTCTTTCAATTGGCTGACAGTTGTTTAGGGCTAGATGCTATACCAGTTCAGATTTTCCTTTGCAGTACTGTTCTAGACCTAGAGCTGTTTATTGATCTAACTTTTAGCCCCATATACAGTTGAGTCACACAACTGGGTGGGAAATAGCAGGTACTTCAGATGGAAGAAAGGGAAAAATTCACACGTTAAGAAGAATGTAGATGATCCCAAGTCCCTGATGGGTAGAAACTGTTACCGATATTCTTCCTTCTAAGGAAATACTTAAACTTAATTCATCTCTTACCTTTCTCTTTGCAAAATTAAAGAAACTTACTTTCAGTCTTTCCTGAGAAACAGATTTTCTCTATCTCAGACATTATTTTAGATTATTTTCCTGTACCTCTCAGAGTCCTTTTTAAAGATGTGACTGAAAATAGACACTGCTTTGCAACAGTGGCAGAAAGAAATTATCTTTGTTGTCTTAGACTTTGCCATATTTCATACAAACATACCATCCAATGACTTGCTTTAGCCCACTATACAAGACACAAAGCCCATCTCAGAAAATTGCCAACAGGCCTAGTTTTTATTCTGCCAAGAGAGATATTCTTTTCCATTCTGTTTTGGGAACAGTTTCATTTACCTCCTCCCACTTCCAGTCTTCCTGAAGCCTCTGTTAGTTACTAAGCCTGAAGTGGAAGGTTCGGCGTTTTATTTCTGTGCTTTTCCCCCATTTTGGCTCTGAACCATGGATAAGCTCATGAACTTTGGAATTAAAACAGCAGCAGGCAAGCATGCCATAACAATCAGGTCAAAGCCACTCACAGAACTTTGCTCAGACTTGCAGGAATGAGGGAAACTGGGACCTCTTTGTCATGCTTTGAGCCTTTCTAGAAAGGTGTGTCTCTCCTCTTTGCCCGAACTTGAAAAGTAGAGGTTGCACTGCAGTGCGTTCAGTATACACACAGCATGATGTTTTCTTTTAAAGGGAATGTCAGAGCTGCAGTGGAGAAATGTGCCAGCAAAACATGGAAAAGTAAATACTTTTCAAATGCTGTTTACCAGTCACCCAAGACTTAATTTAGTTCTATGCATCTGTTCTCTGAGTGCATCTCTTTCTTAGAAAATTGAGAGGCAGGTAAGGATACAATACCAAAGAAGCTGTTAAAATATCAGCCTTTGCCAATCATTACCACATAGCTACACTGACAAAGATGAAGGTAATTGCAGTATTTGCATAGTGACAACAATGTGATGAGCGATTTACAGATATTTTCGCGTGCTGTGAGACTCACCCTGTTCTCTTCTAGGTTAGGTTTCCAGTACTGGGACACTGCAGACTCTGGAAAGATTCATCCTGTGGTGTTTAAGAGACCACAGTGAACTGTCTAGGGTTTCAGTGTCTCCTCCAACAAACATTTGGGAATACCAATGCAAACAGAAAGGTATTGCATGGTCTATACAGTGGTTTTCAAATGTTTCACTAATTCCAGCATAGTACGTGGTGGCAGTACCTTTACTGAGTATTGGGTATGAAAAGAGATGAGGGGTTGCTCTTGTATCAAGACAAGATGCTGTTTGCACTTCACATGAACTGGGTCTGCAACCATCACATTTTAGACACTTTGTTCTCAAGATGCAGAAAGGACAGGTGAGAATAATGGCAGCAAGATGTGACTGCTCCAAAGAGTGCCTGGGAAAACAGGTAAGGTAGAAGTTCAGAGAAAGGAAGGAAGGCTAGCAGAGAAGGGTGATCAAGAACTTCACATGAGAAATCCTATCCAGCCATCCCATATGTTTCTGTGGAAGGAATTTCCTTTTGAGATTGTACCTTCTTGTCCAATATTACATCAGAAACAATACATTTCCTGCCTGCCTAGGTTGTTACTCACCTTCTGCCTGGGAAAATTAGTTTATACTCTTTTTGATTTTGGTTGTCTCTGAACAATAGCTTGAATTCCACTGTTGCTATCCCATTACACCTGCAATTTTTGTCAATACTCCTCTTATGGAGAAGTTATTATGAAGTGTGTTTAAGTGGAGGCTGTATCTTGTCACTTACTGGTTACAAAGTACTGCACTCTTGTCAATCCAATTTTTGCTTTGGGAAAACTGCAAATAAAGTATTTGCCCTACTCTTAACGAATTGTTTATGTTCTGTTCTCCTGAGTTCACAGCAGTGCCTATAATGAACTTGTGATGGTGTGCAAATGGCAAAGCAGATATTGCTCCTCTCCAAAGAGCATGACTGTGGAGTATAACTAGCTAAGATCCTTGTAGTAATGAAACACAGCAGAATATAACATAATCCTGTTGATACACTGCATCCAGCAGAAGCTGGTTTAGGCTACTTATCACTTAAAATATTAACTTGGCAGTTCAATTGTGCAAGGAGCTGTGCAAACACATATTGGTGGTACCAAAGATGTGCATGCCAGGGAAGAGACAGGAGCCTGTTGAAGCTGAGGCAGATCTCAGAGTTGTATCCACAGCCAGTGGAACAGATTCACACATCTCTGCATGTACTCCATTGCTGGGAGCAGACATTTTGTCTGAGGCATGTGCAGAGAGCTGGCTTGTCTACCTATAGCAGTTTTGTCCATAATGATGATCATGGTGATAAAACCAGGATTGACAGAGCTGTTTCTAGAAGCTACCAGCAGCATTACCTTTACACTCCTTGAACTCTTCTGTTGGTCACCATTTAAACTGAGTCTCATGGCCAAATCCAAGCACTCGGAAAAGACTGAGTCCTCAGACATGTCTAACCCATCTTGGATTATTGTCTGAGCAGCTGTGTGCGATGAAATTGCAGAATCTTATATGCTGTGTGCCACAGATAGTCCTTTGGGGGCAGTCCATCCTGTCTTTGAATTGGTGCCAGCACATTAATCTTATTAGTACCAAGTACAAAACCAAATGCAAAGACTAGGTTCAGGTGGGGTGAATTTGCTTTTGCAAATCAGCCCATACCTGTGATGACTCAAAAGTTTAACAAGTATGCTTCCTTCAGTTTGTTTCTCATTGTATTTAAGAAATACGTGCATGTTATCTTAACACAGCTGGTGGTCTGTCAGTTTTGAGAGTGGTTAGAGGGCCTTGGAGAATAATTTTTTTATGAGGAAAATGTTGTAGAAACCCCTCTGGGACTAGATTCAGCACTCCAAGTGCTCCTGGAGAGGCTAAGGAAAAAATGTGCAGGCTAAGAGATAAATAGTACTGAAATGCCTGGGAGCCATTCCAGCCCTGTTCCCCACTGGTTACCAGCTTAGTGAGAGAACATATTTTAACCTTCTCACTGATGTCATAGATTGCTGTCTTTATTAATTTGGTGGACAACACCAAATTCAACATCTGCCCCTGAGGACCGCTGCAGACCCTCTCTCTCTGTCACCCAGCAGCCTGTAACCCTGCTAGAGAATTGCAGAGGTTATTTGGAGCTGAGGAACCATTTACTCTGTGGTAAAATGCCTCCTACATGACTCACATAACCAGAAGAGAAAGCAAAGGACACAGACTGTTGCTAAAGGAGAAGGAAAGTCTTGAGTAGACTCAGATACTATTAAAGTCATAGTGAAGGAAAACAGGTGTGTGAACAAAGACCAGAGGGTGTGTTGGTGTAACAGGGGATCTGTCTCTCAAAGCAGAATTGGCTCACCGAGCCCACAGGCTGAAAGGTGCTCCTGAAGGGCATACAACAGATCCCAAGGTTTTAGGGGCTGAAAGCATTTTCAATCCTAGTGAGAGGTACCCAAGGAAAGCTGAATGCAGGAAAATAGATGCTCATTGAAGAGCTCTCTCCCACACTACCCCAACACAACCATGCACTTTCCCACATCACCCTGGTAAGCCTCCATAAAAAAAGATGTCATGAAGAACCAGCTACAGGTACTGTTTAAAGAATCAGTTTCATCTGGAAATGTGTTAGAATAAAGCTTCTTGACCTCTACCTCATTCTTTTTAAACTGGGAGGTCTGTACTGACTGGTAGTTTGCTTCATTTGAACACCAAGGGGTTTTATTAGGCAAAATGACAGGTTGAATATCCCAGAAGAGAGGTAAATAGGCTTTATCTGCAAAATGGAGATTTGTATCCTATAACACACTGCAAGGGAGCTAATGGATCATGGAAGAAGTCTAATTGAGCTGGGACCTCCAAAGAAGAACTCTAAGACAATTAGGGTTATGTACTGGGGAACAAACTAGGAGCAGGGAGACTGATGTGGCTATGTGAAGCATTAGGCACCGAAACAGGTGTTAGAAACCTGTGAAGGGAGACAGAAAAGAGCTACAGGAATCATCCAAAGTCAGTAAAATTCCCTTTACTGTGGGGTTATTTGAGAAGCCTGGTCTGTTTCATACAGTGAAGGGACTCAACTTGACGTCATTCTCTAGAGTATTACCTTTAGAAATTATCACAGGCCTTTCTTCTCTGTAGTGAACCAAAGCAGAAGGAAGAAGGCCATTGCTAGGATTCAGAGCTACAGTAATTCAGACCAGAAAAAAAAGTGAGAAGATTTATAAAGAGTGAATCATAATTCATTGAGCAACATGGCAGATCTTCAACTTAGAGAAAGTCTACAAATAATATAAGAAATACTATAATTCAGCTCAAATTTGCTAAAATTCAACAGCTAACATGTGATCAAAGTAGATGATCCCTGTGATGTGCCAAGGTCCTTAGAAGTAACTTGTGCTTGGATACTATGGTAAGCATTACACCTTTTAAACTGTCTTCTTACTAACCACTTATTCATTTGTGTAGAAAATCATTTTATGGCTTGAGCACACGTATTGAAAACATACAGTATCTGCTGTGTTCTGCTCAGGTTTTGTAGTGAAAACCTGTCTTCTGGAAGAAATAATTAGTGAAGGAATGCAAGTGGCAAAGCTGCAAAGACCTGACAAATAAAAGCATGAAGCAGAAATTATTTCCAGACCATCAAATGCATTTCTGAATGTGTTTCTGCAGGAAAATCAATCTAATTTCTGATGAAATGGCTGAAGTAGTACTGCTAGGAAATCTAGGGTATGAGTTGGAAAGTAAAATGCTTCCTCTTTTTATTCCTAATGCAGTACTTGGCAATGTTAAATGATACCAATGAACATACATACAAAACATTACAATAGTCATAATGTGAGGGAAAAAAAATCACTATGCAGTGAGCTAGGTGGCAGGAGGCCAACAAGTTTCCTTTTTTGCATCTCACAGCAATGTTGTGCATCTAAAAGCAGAGTTCTGTCACTCCATCAGTGTACATGTGTCTCCGTACTGATTCTGAAAAAGAGCAGGTTTGTTCTGAGTGCCCTCTGCATTGCTAGCAATGACTCTTGACACCAAAGTTTTCCATCTCTCTCAAATAAAAGCCTCATTTTGCTATGCTGAGTATAAGAAAGCCCATTTGTTTCTCCTCCTTCAAGGTTCAGTCAGAGCTTCTCTATTTTGGATGACCAGCGTTGGCTGTCTTTTTCAACCTAGATAATTCCGTGGTTCCTTGTGTAACCCTGAGACCAGTATCACAGGTTACAGAAAAGGGAAAAGGCAGAGAGTCCCTTCTGTATTTAGGTCCCAGTGAGAATCTCAGTCCTCTCACCACAGTCCACCTGCTTGTCAACAAATCCTGGCTTACTATTCCCAACAGGGCATCAGAGTGGGCGAGAGGGTCAGAAACTGCTGTGGATCCTCTTCCAGCATAATTTTTTTTTTTTACTTTTCCTCCCTGCAGTGTCCTTTTCCAGTATGCAGCTTCATTAGAAGAGCAGAGAGAGAGGTCTGTGAGCAGCCTGCACTGAACCCTTAAGTTCATTAACTATTCTCCAGAGCAGTAGCTGGCAGTACAGGACTCATTTCCAGCTAGCAGATGAAAAGCAGGAGGTCAGGAACAACTGAAGGTCAGTATCTAAGGCTGGAAGAGACAGCAAAAGTTTTAAATGCTTATTTCTGTAGATGGTTGTAGGGAATCACTCACACAATGGGACTTGGAAGAGTACTGGCTGTGTTGCTACACCATCAATGCCTTCTTCACTCGGCTACACCACGGTCATAATTTGAGATCCTAATGAGCCACCTTCCCCACGTACTGAATGGGGATTTCCTAACTACTTTTTGCAAGACACTAACATTTTTGGAAAAGGGAGGCTAAGTCAGAGATAGCAGGGATAGTAAGGCAAAGAACCAGGACAAAGAGACCAGTAAAACATGATGTTATCATGAACCACCTCCTGTGAGATCTTCATCCCAGCTGCTCCTCATAGCAGCCCTTCCAGCTTCTACATTACAGTAAACCAAAGCCCAGGGAGGAGTGTGGTTGTGTTAAAAGGTCCTTGGCTGAGATGCTGTGTAAAAGAGACCCACCTCTACAAGAAAATAGCGACACATCTGAGCTGTGACACTTGCGAGTGTGACAATTCTCCTGCAGGCACACAACAATTCCAGCAGAAACTCACATTTTTCCCTGTTTTCATCCTCGGCTAATGAGTGTGTGGATTCCATACAGATGGCATGATACACAGAAATTGCAAAATGACAGGGTACTGATGTTTCTGGGGAGTTTGAGGATATGGCATGCCTTTAGCATTTATCAGCAGAGAAGTGAAGGAAGCCCTGGCCCTGGTTTTATGACCCTTGATGGCTTCCATTACAGCAAAACCACATAAGACAGCAGAGAAACAGCAGAGAAAAACTTTACATTGCTTGTGTGTTTTTGCCAGCTGGTCTCTACCAGGCCATCTACTGTCAAATTACATTTTAGGCCAAGTCTGTAATATGATCACCTGTTCTCAGCTACCTAGGAACCTTTTCCTCTTCTGTTTGATGAAAATTACTTTTGCTAGCAGAACCATTGCTGCTCCATATTATTGACCAGGAGAATGTGGTTATGAATAATCTCTCTTTCTCAGCAGCATGGTGTGCCAGTACCAAGGAATTGCCAAAGGCAGTAGGCCAGGTTTGATGGAGCTTCAATCAAATTGGTTTAGGGGAAGTTGCCCCTGCCCCTGCAGGGGATTGGAAGTAGATGATCCCTAAGGTCCCTTCCAAGTCAATCTATGATTTCATATTGGTTGAAGAATCTGTATTCTCCTACCAAGCTGTCACACATTGCCTATAGAGAGGGAGTGACTCCATCATCCATCAGTCCCTCTGCCCTACTTCCCCTTCTGTGCAAGGACTGCTCAGTCCCCTTGTCCCATCAGGAAGGAAAAAGCTAAGCACTGCCTCACACCAAAGCCAGCCCTCAGCGATGCCACAAGCCACACTGGAAAGCATGCAGTCCCCTTTTCACAGTGTTGAGAAAGAAACAGCTGAATTAGGGCTGCTTTGAAAGGGACGTTCATTTATTCAGTGTGCACATATTATAATGCAGAATTTTGCGGTGAGAAATGAAATGTATGTTTTCCTGTTCCTCAGGAGCAGGAAAGAGAGCAAGGCACATGTATCAGTCTCTTTACCAAATCAGCGTCCTAATGTGGGTTTCAGCAGTAAAAGGATCTTTTTACATCCATGAACCCAGAGATCATATGCTACACAAAGTTCAAGAAGAAGTTTGTTACTTAAATGAATTAATTGCACTTAATTAATTCAAATGCATTTCAATAAGTCTTAGTGAAACAGGCAAGAACTAGTTAATTAGATGGTGAGGGATTTTTTGCATGTTTCTACAGTAATAAACATTTCAATAGTCTGAAAAGAATGACTTCTGGAACTTGCTTGTTGTGTTCCAGTGGATTGCCCATGTCCTGCAAAAAGGAGGAATTACAAAATCATTACCATATTCTCAATTAAGATGACTGTAAAATTTTGTGAATTCCTCAGAAGCTCGGGGGCCTGAGCCCATAAAGTTAAAGAACCACAAATTTTTTCTGTTTGCATAAACTGAGCAAAGGATGTCTTTGCAATGGAGAAGCTGAATAGACATGTCTCAATTTCTTAGTGTCTAACACAGTATATGCTGTCAACCCAGACTTACAGAAAATGTTAGCCCTCCTAACTCAGGAAGTTTTAAAGCATAGGGGAACCACAACATTGCTAGTCATGTAGATTCTTTTCTCACCTGTTTACTGAAAAAGAGATCTCATGAAAAAAAATATATTGGAGTAAAATACACAGCCATGCTCATTAAACAAATTGGACAGAGCTGTTGGCTATAATTCAAAAGTAATAAATAACTGCAAGTTAACAGGGCCTTCAAATTTTGCTAATACCTTCATGTCACCAGTCCAGCAATATCCTAAAGGCTGCACTTCAATGAAATTGCTAGCAACTACCACAATATTTTATGAGAATACTCCTGTCAAAATATGGTGCACACTTTGGCACTCTTGATTTTTTTGAGAAGTACTTGACAAGGTTTCAATTTCACTATGCTTATTTTGCATGCTTTTGAGTGCTGCTACATTACTAAAAAGCCATTTTAAGCACAACAGATCTCACCAGGAGGGAATTTCCGTCAGTAATTTATACCTAAATGTTAATGATTGCTCTATGTTTATGATATTACTAATGACTAAGGCCTGGTTGTTAGGCTGGGTTATAATCAACCTCTATTGCACTTTTGAACAGAGAACTGAAACTGACTTCTAGCTTGAAAATCTCCTTCCTTTTCTATATTACATTTTGGGGGGGAGTAAATCTATGGCTTCAACCAACTATGTTTATGACCAAAAGGAAAAAAATTACAACCGTGCTGAGGATTTGTCCAGACAAGTTAAAGCAGAGGCGTATTGACTTTTCCTAGTGTTCTTTTCCCCCACATCTGCTCCTGAACATGTTTGCTTTCACTTAACAATATTGTCACAGGGGGAGAAGCAGAAACAGTGCCAGAGAGGTGGGCTGGCAATGATGTTTCCACACAACTGGAATGATTTCCTTGTGAATCACCCACCTCATGAACCAAAGTACCCATCCCCAGCATGGAAGCTGGAGAAGCAAGAGGAAAGACAAAGAATTCCTTGCTACTGCCTCTCACAATGGAAACATTTTGTGTTTGTTGTTGACCACTCAGTGACAATAGGAAAGGGGATTCACTTCCATCATTAGGGGTTTATGTGCTATTCCGTTCACACTGTTCATCTTTCACACCATTGGCACAGAGACAAGCTACACATTGACAGCTTTGGAGAAGACTTCCACGATTCCCACTGTGCTTATTAGATATTTACTCTTGTTAGATATTTATATGTTATTAGATATTTACAGTTGTTACATATTTATCTATTATTAAATACCTATTATTAGTAGACCTTTATAATAGAGAGTTGACAAGGTAAAGACATTGTCATGCCTTTAACGGGGAGGAATGATGCTGTAAGTTTTAGCTTTCATATTTTCCAGATTCTCTACTGCCTTAGTATGTAACTCTGTACTACTTTATTATATAACTCTGAACTTCATATAAAGTGTTAGCAAGTTCTCTTCACAGTTCAATCAGACAAAACAATTCTTTTCCAGCCCAAGAACCAAGGACACCATTGCAGCTTCAGGCCCAAAAAATATGAACAGCAAATTGAGGAGAGCAATCTGGGAGGATGTAACTTCACAACCTGAAACTGTAATTGGACAATTAACCCCAATATTTAAATGGACCAAAACTTATAAAAGTGTGAAAACTCAGGACATGCTGTCCATTTTGGGTCTGTCTTAGGTGTAGCCCTGACAGGCTCTTGTACTACCCAAGGTGTATCCTTTGAAGCCTTTTTAATAAATGCCTACTTTATTCCTTTAACACTGTCTAGCCTCTGTTCCAGGTAGCTTCTCTGAGCATCACATGCACATTAGTCTTTCAGTTCTTCAGTAAGGAAACTCCTCAGAAGACTTGTTTCCTGGTTGAACCTCTAATGGCTCTGCTCCTGGGACAACAGGAAAAGTGCAGGAGCAGAGTATGATGCTTTGTGAATCTTTAATCTCATCTTGATTTCCTCTTCCCATGTGTCATCTACTGTCCCCTGCTCCCTGGTGCCCTGAGATCAGAGCAATGCTGAACCAAAGACCTTGTGTTTTGTCTGTGTCTTGGCTTGGTGTAAGTTACAGAATATATTTTTGAGAAGAAGAAAATTTGTTGTTGTAGATGGCATTTTCAACTCCAAGCCTTCAATTCATAATTAAGTGCTGGTGGTAGACAGGAAAGGGAACATGATGGTCTACAGGTTGAAGTTGCAGTTTTGAATAATTATACAATCAATCTTGCAGCCCAGACATGCTGTGCTACATGCACACATCATGTAACTATCACTTCATCAGCAGCATGGCAGAGAGGGGGCTGAGGAATCAGAAAATTAATTTGTTCATTACAGACTATCAGCTAAGAGCCAAAATCCTCCACAAACAATACATTAATTTGGTACTGGACTGTTCTTCAGCAGTGTCAAATACTGCCACTCTAGCTCAAGCTCTTTGTGCATGTTTTCCTGCAGGAAAAAGAATTGAAAATCCAGAAATGCCACAGAAATATTTTTAATTTTTTCTTGAATTCAACATTTACTGAATTAAAAAATATTGCACTGTTACAAACATTTTTTTTAATACAAACTATGTAACACAAACTATGTAACACTGTAACAACACTACCTTTTTTTCTATCCCAAAAATGCATGTTTAAAAAAAAAAAAGCTTTAAAAAAACAAAAATAATTTAAGGAGCAGCAAAAACCCAGAAAATATTCCTGCTAACACTGGTCAACATGGAATTGTTTCCCAAGGTCTGGATAGAGGATTGGGTTGAACAAAGGTATGAAAAAATAAAGGTAATACATAAACTAGTATATAAATATCAGAACAAAACATCAGATGTTCTTGTGGATAGTCTACAGTGTCTAGGGAGGTCTTAATGGTTGAAAAATATTAAAGAAGCAGATCACTCTATAAAGAAAGCAGGAAGCAAGATTTTTGCTGTCTTACATTCTTGGAATGCTTCTTATGTAAGAACAAAACCATTAAGAAGGAAACAAAAAAGAAAAATCCAGAAATAGGCCAGCAGGCAGCTTTTGAACTTTTTTTTGCATATATTTTCTGAAGTATTCCAATGTGGAATAGGTAGTTGAATTTAAATATTTGATTTTAATGTGTTGAGCTTAGATGTTCCTCTTAAATTGTTGTTGAGAGACTGCCAAGCCTTGAACAGTCCATTGGTTACAAGCTGCTGTTTGTGTTGTTGCATGTGGGCACGTGTGATAGAGCCAGAGTAGTCTGAGGAGCATCAATGATTACAGAGCCCTGGAAGCAGCAGTAAGGGACTCAGGAGCACCAGCAGTGTTTTCATGGATCCTCACAGTCAAAGGGAAGGTGTTTGAAAGGGCCAGTCAGGGCTGGTAGATCAACAAATGGCTACAGGCTGGTACCACAGTCAGGGTTTCGGCTGCTTGGACCACACGAGTCACCTTGACAAACTGGTTATGCTGAGGGCTCACGGGGTCCGTCTGTCAGAGAAGGAGAAGAGCACCTTCAGCCATAGGCTTGCCAGGCTGGTGAAGAGGGCTTTAAATTCGAGGTGTCAGGAGATGGGAACCTCAGTCCCTCTTGGTCCTTTCAGTCTGAGTCTTATTCATCAGTGACCTGGAGGCAGGGACAGACAGTACCCTCAGTGCGTTCCCTGACAACGCAGAGCCAGGAGGAGTGACCACTACCCCAGAGACCCGGGCAGGCTGGAGAGTTGGGCAGAGAAGAAACATCTGAAATTCAACAGAGGCAAGTGCAGGGTCCTGCGTCTGGGGAGGAACAACCCCAGGCACCAGCACAGGCTGGGAGTGACCTGCTGGAAAGCAGCTCTGTGGAGAAGGACCTGGAAGTCCTGGCAGAAAACAAGCTGTCCATGAGCCAGCAGTGTGTCCTGGGAGCCAAGAAGGACAATGGGATCCTAGAATGCAGGAGGGAGGTGATTCTGTCCCTCTGCTCAGCCCTGGTGAGGCACATCTGGAGTTCTGTGTCGAGTTCTGGGCTCCTCAGTTCAAAGAACTACCATAGAAGGTCCAACAGAGGGTTGATAAGACAACCAGAGCATCTCTCTTACAAGGAAAGTCTGAGGGAGCTGGGTCTGTTCAGCCTTGAGAAGAGACAACTGAGAGGGGACCTCATCAATGCACACAAGTATCTGAGGGGAGGTGTCAGAGGATGGACTCTGACCCTGCCTGGTGGTGCCCAGCAAAAGGGCAAGGACCAGTGGGCACAAGCTGAAACACAATTGGTTCGATACAAAGGTGAGGAAAAACGTCTCTATTTTGGGAATGACAGAACACTGGAACGGACTCCTGGGGGAGGTTGATGCATATCCTTTGAAAATGCTCAAAATCCACCTGGATGTCATCCTGGGAAATCTGATTTAGCAGGGGTTTGGACTAAAAGATCTTCAAGGGTCCCTTCCCCTCCCAGTGATTTCATGGTTCTGTGATTATGTGAAATGTCGTAAAAGCACTCTCTTTCTTCTGTAATAATTTTTAGTAGCTTGAAACAAAAACATTTTTTCAACTTTTATCCATGAATGTGTTTTCTAACATTATGTTTTTCAAGTTCAAGTGCACATCTGATGGGATCAGGCACAAGGTTTGATTTTCTATTTACTTTTAACAAGAGGCTGTTCAAAGCATTTGTTCTTAAGGCAGCTCTGGCATATATACTTTGTGTATGCAAAAGACAGGACTTCTTAGCTGGATTTCCTAAATCCAAAAAGCTATAGATAAAAATTTGCCAACAAAATTTTGTTTTGTGAAGCTTTTGATATGAATTCTGATGCAATATACTGATATTGAAGCTTCTGGGTGAAAAAAATATTTTAATCCTGAAGCAGCAGAGGGAGCTATGCTGACACAATTAGCTGTGTTCCCAGGCTTTGCAACTGTGAAAGGAGACTTTGTATGCTGCCTTTTCCTGACATCTGTAGAGATTAATGTGTTTGGAATATACTAAATTGTGATACCAGCCTCAGGGAGCAGGTAATCTGAGAGTTAAGCAACAAGATCAAAATGTAAAACAGGACAAAACCTTCAAATGCTCTTAGGTAATAAAACACCTAAGAGATGTTGCAGTTCAATAGGATGCATGCTTTTCAGGAACTCTAACATTTTTGGAAATCACATTTTTATTTCAATAATGTGGGGAATTCCAGTCATTTATTTGGGAGCCCATACTGGCCTTTTAACCATCACCTACATCTTCATCATGACAATGGCACCAACTCACAAAGCTTTTTGCCATCTCCCCAAAACATACATTCTACTGCCCTGAGGTGTAAGCATGCATTGACAGCAAGACACATGTTTAAACACCTGGTGGAAAAAAATAAAGCCTGTTAATGCAAAGTGGTAAATCCTTTGAGAGTGAAATATCTGGTAAAGCTTTTAAGTCACACAAAGAGCCACACAGATTCTTTACACGGGTTGTATGACTTTAAATGTGTGTGCTGATCTCTGTGTGTGGATTTGTATATGTTTAAAAAAAAATTCTCATGAAGCTATGTAACAACATACATATACCTCTCACTACCTTGCTTCCCACTTCCCTCCTATTGCCCCTGCAATTTGAAGGCTAGCAAGCAGCAAGGGAAATATGCAAAATCAAAAAACAAACAATGTCTCAGAGGTCATTACAGAAGTATTTGGTTCTCAGTTCTATAGAGAGAAATTGACCAAAGCAAAGAAAAAACTAAAGAAAACATAGCCCTGTGGAAACAATGAACTTTAATTATATAGATATATGGAAATGACTTGACTGAATTTCAAGTAATTCTCACAGTGGTATAGAGAAGTGGCCAGAAAAACTGACGATTTACTTTGTATAGAATTAGAAAAACATTGGTTTGTAGTTTTGTTCAGTCAGACCATTTTAGTATTAAATTATTTGGTTTTTTTCAGTGCATGACAAAGTCAGGGAATGACAGAGAGATAAAGGAGACCTCCCAAGGTGCCTACCAAACAGATATTTTTCTGAAGCATTTCCCTGAATTCTTTCAAAGTTCAGGGGCATGATGAGGACTCGTATCACTGCAGGCAGGAAGAGCAGGAATGTGTACATGGGGACCCATGTAACCATAACTATGAGGGTGTTTTGATCCCACTGCTGAAGACCTGTCCAGAGCTGAAGGTCTTTTCTTCTCCATCATTGCTCTTGACAACTGTTCATACAGGTTTTGAAATGGAAGGATTGAAATTTTGCCTCATGCTTGACATGGGAACCAATCTGAAGCCTAGCAAAGGGCACATGGTCACTCTTCCAGTATTGTGACAGGACTCAGAGCAAGATAGTTAAAGGAACAGCTGCTTTATTAGTTTAGTAAATTCATGTTTGCCATCCTGGTTTCCCTCACCATCACTTTCTCTCTATTAATTCATACTTGTGTCAGCTAAATATGAAACCCCCTGAAATCAGACACTTAGCAGCTCCATACAGGTCACCAGCAGTGTGAATCATGTCCCCAGATTCATCTCTCAGATACATCACTCTTTATTGGAAATCTTCTCAGGTTGTGAGAATTAAATGCCACAATTCTGAATGCAAGCTTGGGTACTCCCTTAAAAATGACCTCACTTTTTTTTTTGTTTGTATATTTATTTTTTGAGAAAAATAAATGGTTTATAAAATATTCTGAACAATGCAGTTCATTTGAAATGCTCTTTAGCTGTACCAAATCTTCTACAGAAATGTCTGAAACATTGATACAAGTCACTACAGCAGATTGGCCCTCAAAATCTTTACAATCCAGTCAATAAAGAAGAGATAAAATCAATAGCAAATGTCAACAGTGTATTTCCATTACACAAAAAAAAAAAAGATAAAGAAGTAGTTAAGACTGACATAACTAGGTAAACACTGCTTGGTAGTAAGCAGTGAAAAAGATTATGGAGCTTTTGGTAAGTGGCTGAATTTCTTCATCATCCATGTATAGACAGACAGATAGGTATGGGCATGAAATAGATGTGAGGAGGAAGGGTTCCTTCCTCTAGTGAGAAAAAATGTCAGCAAAATCCATTTTGAAAAACTCTTCTTCCCTTTTTCTTTTTTTTTTTTCCCTATACAAAAATAGCAACTATAATTATGTAGATCTATATTTTCCATCCTGGGGCAAGAATCGAAGCTTGAAGCCCCTCTACATTGTAGAGACCCTGTCAAAAGCTCTCAAATATTGTTTCTCTCTGAGTAAAAAGAAAGCTGCAGTTTTCAAGTAGTTACTAAAAGTAGAAGGAGTTTTAGCAGAAGCACTGCATATTCGTGAGTGTGTAATGATGTTGCCATAATTGGAAATTCTGGTGCATGAAATGGCAGAAGTCAAGCCAGATGTTTGGTTTTTCTGGAAGGTGTGATGCCTTTAAGGTAACCTTTGCTAGAACTGAGGTTAGTTATGTTGGGCAAAGATTTCAGGCCCTCCTTCAGAGGGTTACAACACTAGTTATACAAATATGAAAAGGTTATGAGATCAAACATTAGCATACTTTCCACAAAAAAAAAAAAAAGTGGATTCTTCACAGTTTACACACAGCTGGTCTGATACAAATGGCAATGTAAAGATGAGTGTTTGCCCTAACAAACTTCAAGGATACTCTTTGCAGTATTTATGCGATGGACATTGAAGAAGCATCCTTTGTGACTACTTGGAAACTTGCTATCATTAATTTGTTCTTATACCTAAATCCTTAATCACTATGAACCATTGACCTTTTTTGACATGCCACAGCCTCTCCTTGTCTTGGTTTGGAAAGACAGGTGTCTGCTAAGGAAGGCAGGAGCCTCCCCTGAAATGGAAAAAGATTTAAAGCCCTTCCCTCCGAACTGTTATAAATTTGAAATTAAGGGGGGTCTTAGGCAAAAATATGGGAGTAAGAATAACAGTTCTTTATTAGGGAAGAAATTTTTTTTTTTTTAATGAAATGAACAATGCAGTGAACCAAAACAACACTGACAGAGTCAGTATACAACCTGACACCCTTTTGGTTAGGCAGCAGTCCAGTTGGGAATTATGGCTGAAGTCCTCCTGGAGTGTCAGGTGTGGTTCTGATGGAGCAGTGATCCTGTAGAAAAGGATGTGGTCTTCTTGCAGTGGAAGAGGCAGCTGCTCCTCTGGGAAATCCAGTGCAGGAAAAGCCATGCTGGTGTGCCAGAAACTCAAGATTATATCCAGGTAGGAATGCTTGCCTCTTCCCTCTGGGCAGAGCATCTCCCAATGGGATGTTACAGTTCTTACCACTCACACAGTGACATAGCCCATTATCAGCAGATGTCTCCCCTGAGAGAGGATTGGTTCTGGAAGAGATAAAGAAAACTGCTCACTTAACAGAAGACAACTGCCATACAGATGGTAATAGAATAAACCTTGCTTCTCAATCTGGGACACACCTATAAAGAGATTTATTTGTAACCTTTAAAAAAATGTGTGGATGAAGAAAGAATCACTTATTTTGGTCAACCATCAGACAGACTGAAATCACAAGGAAGCAGAATGTGCAGTTATGTAGTGTGACTGAAGTCTAATATAAACATCATCTATCCTCCAAGGCTGCATTTTCAGGGGAAATTGAGATGGTACCACACAATATCCAAAATTATAATCTTCTCTTTATCTACACTTCTCAGTTGGGAATAATTTGTTTTCATTAAATCACAGATTTGCCATTTCTTATTAGAGAAACAATGAACTACTTTGCTGTGCCTTGCAAAAAGCATTCTTCTCTGAGTTGGTTTTAAAAGGTTATAAAATGTTGGAGGTGCTAATAGCATTTAGATGGTGCAATATTATCCCACATTTTGAGAGTTTAGCTATTTTCATTCTCTATGCTTCTCACGAAAGGTCTCTACACTTCAATAAGTTAGAGGTGTTGAGCTACCAGAACAGCCTAAAGGCAGATAACCACAAACTGAGAGTTCTCCAGTTGAGGAAACATAATATAACACAAGCACACCTGGAAACCAGACAGACAGTGCTGCCTGCAGTTCAGCCTGCTGTGGCCAGGCTGGGTACCTTCATAGCACTGGGCAGTGTTCAGGATACTTCTGTGATTTTTGGTCAGGGTGACCATGTGTTGAAGGAAGAACAGGAATGTTTCTAATAAAGAATTTTGTCAGGGTTTCTGGGAGAAGCACACCCTAGGTTCTTTCTGGTGCCACTGAACTGGCATTTCAGTTGCTGGCACAACTTTCAATTGATGCATCAATGCAGTCTATATTATGCTTACTGTGAGTCTGAGACAGTGGGTAAAGAAAGAGAAACTTTCGAAAGCAAATATAAAATTGCCAGTGTTGCAAACACTTGGGAGTATGGTGAGGAATCATCATTGCGTAATTTGCTTCTTTTCTCCATAAATATTTGGCATGCAAGCAATTCCAGTCTTATGAGCCTTTCCTTGGAAATTCTTCTTTTGCTTATAATTGAACTTCACTACTGATACAGAGGATCAGATTTGAGGTCCATTAAGCCAAGCAGCTTTACTTCAGGTGACCAAGTTTAATAAGGAAATAGTAACAATCCATATGCCAGCTCCAGAATTAAAGACAAAGTAATATCCCAAAGCATGTGGGGCAAGGTCTTCACAACAGGGCTATACCTGCTGATCCTGGAAAAATAATCAGAAGATACAGTGGTTTTGAAGGCCTGCTCTTTTTTCCCCCCAAAGCCATTTAAGGAAATCAGCAGGCTTTGGAGGAGTTTATCTCCCTTACATTTTTTAAGTTTTCACTGGGGCATTACCTTGAGAGATACAAATTATTTCTAACATCCTTGCCTCATGTAGTGAGCTAATGATGGTGGAGGCAGTGGCACTGCTGTTTCAGGTGTTAAAATTACCCTCTTAGCATGCCTCCTTCAGCCACAAGAAGTCCCTCAGCTACCCCAGGAAGCAACACAGATGTACCAAGTAACACTTGAGAATGAAGGAAGTGTTGATCAAGGTTAAATCAGCTATGGGTGCAGAAATTTGCATTTGCTCTCCTTGATAGATGAAAAAGTGTCACTTTCTAGTGACAATGCCTGCCTGGTTTAGAGGAAAGGTATGAAGGTTGCACCATACCTTGCCTTGCCTTAAGAACATCAATTATGAGAGCTACTAATCCGGTTTTTAAGTATGCTAAGCTCTTGGGAATTAACATTTACCGGGGCCTAGGTCTCATAGTTGTACACAACACAAATCTCTCTAATACACCACAGAGGTCAAACCTATCACAAACAGCACAAGTTAAGCATATTTTTACTTCTTTTCCTCTCAGCCTCCGCTGTGAGAAGAGGATAATAGCCTCTAGTGTCATCAGGGTGATAATTGCATGTTTACAAAGCTTTCAGATAATAGAATAATGAAAGCCATATTAAATGAGGAAATAAATAGCAGTTCATTTTCCTCCAATTTTAAATACTTTGTAACCACTGGAGAGTGAAAGAAAACAGAGAAAGGGAAATGTGTAAACATCAGAATGGGGGTAACTCCACACATTGGAACAACAGGGAAATAATGATATATTCTTACTGTGTAAACCACATTACTTTTCTCCTGAGCACCACATAAATCTGAGGTCAGGCTGTTGAAGCACAGATGAGGATTCATCTACAAAAAAAAATACAAATGGGGTGTTCTATTAAACATCAGTGTTTAATAAAGCAAGTTTAAATTTCTTCTTGTGTGATTGTCCATGCAAAAAAACAAAATACTGAGGATAAGAGCTTAATATTGTTCCTTTTTAATTTTGAGATATAGATCTTGATAATCTCATATTTGTAATTAATACAGCTGTAATTCTGTCACAAAGTTTGAGTGGTAACTGAGACCCTAAGATGAAAACTCCAGATATCTCATCTCCAAGTTGTATGCAGGTAGGAGGACCTTGAGAGAACTGAAAGTGGGAAGCTTGTTGAAGTAATCTAAGTGCTTATTTAATGGTAGTTTTATTGGTGTTGTCCTTCCTACAGATTTTATCTGCAGAATCCATCTGCGATGTCCATGAAGGATATGTGTTGCACTGGGTGGGGATAAGTATTCATGCCTACCTGTGTGCTCTTTTGAACTCTCCGAGGGTGACAGAAGCCAACATCAGCCAGCCTTGGGCCTGCCCTTTTTTCAGCACAGCCAGCAGCAACCTGCATGGGGAAGGTGGCAGTGAGATAGGGGCTGTGGCTGTGCCACACCACCTGTGTGTCAGGAGACTGTCTTCCTGCTCCTAAGATGGGATGAGTTTGTTTCTTGCACATGTTTTTCTTCAAGGCATACACAAACAAAGAGATCTACCTTCTCGGGCTAGCATTCACGTTTCCTTCCCACCTGTGACCTGAATCATTGTCTTTGCTGAAAAGTACTGCAGTGTTTTACAGGCAGTGGAAATACATTCCACCTGACCTGCAACATAGGGAATTTGTAGGGTAACTGAATGTTCCCTTCCCCCTGCCAGGCACTGGCCTGGACCACCACAGTGTACTTAGCACATGGTCTTCATTGCAACTAATACAGTTTAGAGCCAGAAAAAGGAGACACTTTCTTACTTCATTGTGGCATGCAGAGCTGTCCAAAGCTCCCTGGAACTGGTCACATCTGACTATTCTTTCCCCTGATGTTTTCACCTTGGCAAGAGCTACCCAGGTCCTGTCCCATCAGGTGAATACAGTCATTGAGGAAGACATTTCAGGAGAGCATGAGCACAGGCTGTTTCACTGAAGTTCCTGATCCTGACTGAGAAATTGCCATTTCTCACTGCTGCACACAGCTGTACATCTTTTCCCAACTTCTTTTAGGCCTGTGCCAGTTAAATAAATCTGACTGAAATGAGAATGAAACTGTTCTTTTTTGCATTATCTTTTCCAGGAGAGCAAACCCCAAAATCTTCTCACAGACTGATGAGAGTTCAGAATACTTTGGATGTGTATCAGAGAATCACAGGATCATTTAGGTTGGAAAAGACCTCTGAGATCATCAAACCCAACCTTTGACGGATTAAGAAATTGTCAACTGGACCAGAGCACTAAGTGCTATGTCCAGTAATTTCTTGAACACCCCCAGGGATGCTGACTGCATCAGCCCCTGGGAAATCCATTACAATGTTTAACAATCCTTTTAATTAAGAAATTCTTCCTGGTGCCCAGCCTGAACTTCTCCTAGGGCAGCTTGAAGCAATGTTCTCTTGTTCTGCCACTTATTGACTGGGAGAAGAGGCTGAACCCTGCCTGGCTGCACCCACTTTTCAGGGTGTTGTAGAGAGAGTGATAAGATCACCCCTGAGCCTCTATTCCTGAAGGCTAAACAATCTCAGTTCCCTCAGCAGCTCCTCATAAGATTTATTCTCTAGACCCTTTCCCAGCTTTGTTCCATTCTTTGGACATGCTCCAGCCCCACAATGTCCTTCTTGCAGTGAGGGGCCCAAAACTGAACACAGAACTCAAGGTGTGGCCTCACCAGCTCCAAGCACAGGGGAACGATCGCTGCCCTGGTTCTGCTGGGACACCTGGTTCTGCTCACTAGCCTTGATATAAGTCAGGATGCCATTGACCTCCTAGGCACATCCTGGCTCATATTCAGCTGGCTGTTAACCAGCACCCCCAGGTCCTTTTCCACTTAGTTTCTCCCTAGCCACTCTGTCCTAAGCCTGCATGGATTTTTGTGGCGGAAGTGTAGGCACTTGGCCTTGTTGAATGTCATACAATTAACCTTGGCCCATTTATCCAGCATGCCCAGATCCCTCTGCAGAGCCTTCTTGCTCCCCAGCAGATCTGCACTACCACCCAACTCATTGTCATCCGTGAACTTACTGAAGGTGCACTCAATCCCCTCATCCAGATCATCAGTAGGGATATTAGGCAGGACTGGTCTCACTACTGACCCCGAGGCACAGCACCAACAGGATGCAGCACCATTCATCACTATCCTCCAGGCTCAATCCTCCAGACAGTTAACATAGAAAAGAGAACTCCTGTCCAAGTCATGGGCTGCCAGCTTTTCCAGGAGAATGTTGTGGGAGGCAGTGTCAAAGGCTTTACTGAAATCCATATAGACAGCACCCACAACTTTTCCATCATTCACTGGATGGGTCACTTTGCCATAGAAGGAGATCAGATTGGTGGGCAAGACTGTCTTTCCCAAGCCTGTGATGGCTAGGCTTGGTCCCATAGCTGTCCTGTACATGCAAGATGATCTGTTCCATAACCTTCCCTGGATCCTCCTTCCAATCCTTGTAAATGGGCAACACTCTGGACAGCCTCCAGTCACCTGGGACCTCCTCAGTTAGCCAGGACTGATGATAAAAGATGGACAATGTCTCGGTGAGCTCTTCTGCAGCTCCCTCAGTTCCCTTGGAGGAATCCATCCAGTCCCACAGAACTGTGAGGTCTCAGGGCCACAGGAGATCACTAATGATTTCCTCCTGGATTGCACAAGGACCGTCCTGTTCCCTGCCCCTGTTGACCAGCTCAGAGGGCAGGTTGCCCTGGGGATAACTGCTTGTGATGCTAAAGACTTGGCGGGCATTAGGCCTTTTCCTTACGCTTGGTTACAATGTTCCACCCTGGCTCCAATAAAGGATGGTGTTTTCCTTGGCACTCCTTTTGTTATTAATGTATTTATTAAAACACCTTTTATTATATTTTATACTAGTTTTCAGCAGATTGAGTTCTAGTTGAACTTCTGCCTGCACTTTCTCTGCACAACCTACAAACATCCTTGCACTCTCCCTGAGCTGCCTGCCTCTTCATCCAAATCTCATAAACTTATTTTTTCTCTGACTTACTGCTAAAGCTCTCTGTTCTGCCAGCCTGATCCTTTTCCCTGCCAGCTCATCTATTGGCACATGGGGATGTCCTGCTTCTTCACCTTTAAGATTTCCTTCCTAAGGTATGTCCAACCTTCCTGGACACTTTGTTATTAAATGCTATTTCCCCGGGGTCTCTCTGAACCACTGCCCTGGACAGGCCAAGGTCCACCCACTGGAAGTCCAAGGCCCAAGCATTTTGCTGATCCCCTTCCTTACTTCTCCAAGAATCCAAAACCCTGTGATTGATTCCATGGTCAGTGTGTCCAAGATGGTCTCTGGCCACCACACATCCCACAGCCCTTCTCTGTTTGTGAGCAGCAGGTCTGGCAGGGCACGGCCTGGTAGGTTCCCCCGCCACACTCCAGGAACCAAGTTTATTGGCTTATAAACCAAGTTTGTATTTTATATCCTCTGTTAGGAGAACAAAATTATCCATTATTGTGTCTAGTGGCTTTTGTGGTATTTTTGACTTTACCAGAAGAAAAAAATCTGCAGAGTTTTAGATATTTATGTCTTTGGTTATTGTCTTAAATATGGCTTCCAACTGTATAGGCACTGCAAGAACATAGGAAGAATCACTCTTCCTGTTCCAAAGTGCTCAAGATACATTATAGATATACCAGCAGTATTTTACTGGCATCAGTGTATGAGGTATACTGCCTTTTTCCATTGCTACATTTGGCACAGACTAGGATGGCTATATTCTAGTTTTTCCAATCTAATTTTATCTTTAGTGGGGTGACCTGGAGCTTTCTTTCTGTCAGTAGGGACCATCCTCCTTTATATCTCTGGCTGAGAGTGTGGCAAAAAAGCACAGCTGATCCCTCAGCTGTCTCAAGGGCTGTTTAGAGACCCAGCATTTCTAAGCGCCCCCTGACAGAGCTGTCTGCTGTATCTTGTTTTCCTTTTATGTTACAGTTTCATGTTGGTCAAGAAATTGGGCGATACTTTTTGATTGAGGTTTCCCAGTCCTAGTTTAGCAACAGAATGGGAGGAAGGCAGGGAAAAGGACTGATCCAAATTGGGCTTCTGGGATTTGTGATCTTTCCTTGTCCTTTTTCCAAGTCTTTGCTTAGCACAGCTTACATCTCTAAGATAAGGGATACCCTAGGCTGCCATGACCTCGCATAGTACCTATTAGGGATTGTTTCACTGCGTCCAAAGACTATTTCATAAACAGCATCTTTTCCTCCAAGATGTTCTGGCAGCCAGATGTGTAGGTTTATTCACTAGTATACAAAGAAGACATGACAGCCTTTTGGGATTTTACGAGCTGAGTCATTGGATAGTGACTAAGAATGGTTATTCATCAGTAGCTGACTACTAAACCATCTTCCAGCCTTATGGGACAGCACCCATCAAAACTTTACAGAAAGTTGACTTTAACCCCATATTTAGTTATCAGATTTTAGGTCACATTATGAACAACATTGTGATTCAGATGTCTTAGAGATGTTCAGAAACCTCTTACGCTAAGGTTTCCTTGTCACAGTTATTAGTCATAAGGTTTCCAGAAGCAAGTCCTCCCATGCAACATGATGACTGAATGCAGGTGGTGGAAAGCAGCCTTCTCCATCCATTTCCTAAGTAGACAATGGGAAAAAAAAAAACCCCAACCAAAAAAAAAAAAAAAGAAAAAGCCACCAAAAAAACCCCAACCAAGGAAAAAAACTAACCAAAAAGCACCCAACAACAAAAAAGCAACTCTGTAGGTACTTCCTCTGAACAAGGTCTACTGACTGTGACACACAGACAGGACATTAATTTTTCATAACTTCAGTCTTCAAAATTGGGTGATCTTACTTTTGCTGTCTCTGGAGTTTGTGTCACTGGTGGAAGATCTGCCTCCATAGCCTTGAGTGAAGACACTGGATACCAGTGTGCAAATCCTTCACCTTCTGCATAGCTGGAGGTTTTCAAGGGCATTTGTCACAGATGTGACACTTCAGGTGGCAAGGACAGAGATCCTTCAGAACTGTCTTTGAGACATAAAGAGGACTTTGCAAATGAGTACCACTGCTGCAGCAGAAAATACATGTTTTTTCCAGCTATATACATCTGCTCTACCAGCATCCAAAGCATATAGAGTTTGAGTGGAAAGCTGTCAGTGGAAAAAAAATGAAGAAAAATTACCAGTTATTTTCATTCTATGTAGAAAAAAAAAATAAAATTTAAACTTAATTTCATCCAAATTCCAGTGAAGAAATCTGTAAAAAACAAAATGTGGTTTGACATTAGAAACTCAAGCCTGTATCTAAATCAAAGCCCTTATTATTGTGAAATTTTTAAAACTCATCCTACTTGAAATCTGCAAACCTCCTAGAATTACTGTCATGTTCATATGAGAAAAACCTAAAATGCCAAGTACTTGTGGGATAATTGCTGTTTACTTGACATTTGTTGCTGCCCTGAATTTCAGCAGACATATGCTTGCACAGTTCAGCCATTAAGTTTAACATCAGCCACTTTGCAAAGTTAAATAATTCAGCTGTTTGCATTTGCCTACTAATTGCTGAGAGCAGCCATCCACACAAAGGATTAAGTGACTATTATTCCTCAGAATAATGTAAGTCTTTTATTCTGTAGGAAGTCTAAAAAATGTCATTTGGTACTTTCATGTATAGCATCTCTAGGAATAAGTTAATGGAGTACAGCAAGTTAAAAATCTGTTTGGGCCTGTATATCAAATTCCATCTTAATGTACTTTTAACTCTAGAAAAACATCTTGCAAAGGAAGTATTTGGCTCTTAACTTCCATCTACTACTAGTGAAGCACTGTTTTACTTCTAGAATGAAACAGCTCATTTTAAAAAAACCCAAAACAAATAAGCTGTCATGTCCAAAAGCATTTGAAAGTTTGCAGTAGGCATTAATGAAGACAGCAGACTCTTCCATGATAGGGGTGCTGAAAACAACACAGCAATATATAATCAAATGAATACTTTATGAGTCATTATAAATCTGTCTTGAGATAGTGCCTAGAAACTAGAATTACATTCTTCCCCTAAACACTTTTAACTTAGTGGACTTTACTGCAGAATTTTACAAGCATTAGTGACTTTTAAAAGATTTCCTTCCCTTTGCATTTATAACTCCTCCATAGAGTTCATCAGTAAGAAATCAAGGCATATATCTCAAGACAGTAGTTTTCAGACTGTTCTGTTCAGTTTGACTAATCTGCTATGTATACATCTCAAGGGTTCTTTCCCTGGTTAAATAAATATGGAGGCTTTCACTAACTCTTGCACTTGCTGCTCTGTGAGTAGCAAAAATCCTAATTTAGCAAAGGGAAAATAGGATTTACTGGATTTAATTCTAAATTATTATATGTTATTATATTCTAAATTATTATATGTTAACTCTTGCATTAAAAAAAGCAATTGGGTTTTCTTTGTACCTTTGGCAAAGTGATGATGTCTAAGTTTGGGGTTCTTTGGTGCATTTTAGTGACTTCTACATGACCTTGTAAGCAAGGGGTTGTGTCTACACAGCAGGGTGTGATGCTGTGCTGCAACACCACTGCTGGTAGCAGCAGTTGCAGCCAAACAAGTGCAGTGCCAGAGCTCTGTAGGTGACTTAAACTTGGAGTAACTCTCTGTCCAGCCGGGCAGGCCCATGAATTGGCTCAGAACTGGCTCCTGGATTATCACTCAGTGACTTATGGTTCTTACTTATGCTTTCAAAAAGACATAGGCTTCTAAAGTCACATCTCACAACCTTTAGTTAGTGTGTGCATCCCTGGGTTTGTTTTCCTAAGAGGTACAGACCTCAGTCATGGCTGAAGCATGTGTTCATGATCACTGTTGACCCAGCTGTCTTGTGCCAACAGCTTTGATCCCAGGTTACACCCATCTCTGCTCGTACTGGCGGGAGCTGCAGTCTCCAGACCAGTTTTGTAATTTCTGTAGTTACTTTGCTTCCCACAGCAGAAACAGCATTGCCTTGGTGTAGCACCTGTTGCTCACCTTCAGGTAAAACTCTGTGTTGCCCCAATTGCATGAACAATTGTGAGAAGACACTGTGTCTTCTCCGTAATGTCACAGGCTTGCATTGTTCTACCGTACTCATGGATCTGGATTTCTGAGTAAGTTACCTCTGTCCATGCCTCAGCAATTATTCATAGACCCTCATCGCTTAGAATGACAGCTGTAAGGTGTACATGCACTTGCTGCTGTGGTCTGGAGGATGCTGGAAAAAGCCTCACTCCAGAGAAGCTGTCAAACATCACTCTTGCTTTGCCTTCCATAAAATCTACTGAGCTTCTGTTTTAACAAGAAAAGGTTTTTTGGATTGTTTGTTCTTGCGTAATTTTTGGTCCGCAGAAAATGTTTCATGATTTCATATGGTTGCTTGTCTATATCCCTGTCATCTGCAAAACTGGACATGTTACCGTGTTCTGGAAACAAAGCTAGGTCAGAGAAATGTTATGGCTTGTGATCAGTACTGGTAGTTTTGAAAACAAGTTTGAAGCCCTTTCGATCCAGGCACTGCCTATAGTACAGAAGTAAGCTGTGCAAGAACCAGCTTCTGACTTCTGGGAGCTTCTTTCCTTGCAGAATTGAAAAGAGGAAGAGCTACCCAAGCTTTATTTTAAAGTTGCATTCTTCCAAGAGTAGTATGTGATTAATGAAGGCTTTGAGCTTGTTATAGGCATGATCAGTCTATGCTGTAAATGGCTATAAACAAAGCAGGGGAAGGTAATGCAGCTAATTCTAAGCCAATGTTTATAAACAATTTGTCAAACTTTATCACTGTTGGCTAATGTCTATTAGTAATGTATTAATACCTTATAAACTATTTATAAATACAATCTTAATATAGGAAGAAAGCAATAAGTGTTTTTCAAAATATAATCTAGACCAATGTTTCATGTCTGTTCTTTAGAAACAAACCCTCATTATCCATGACTGGATTACACACTTTGCAATTTAACTAAACCATGCTAAAAGTAAAATAAAATATTTTTTTTTTATTTCTCTACATTTATGAGTAATTTTATGATTCTTTTTTTTTTTTTTTAAAGATCACGTGTTGTGCTAGCCTAATTTACAGAGTGTAAACTGTTTGTTGAGTCCTTTCCTGCACAGCCCACATCCCCTATCTGGACTATCCATCATTTGCCCTGAGTGTCTGACACTTGACAATGCACCCACCCTACCACAAGAGACTGTGCTCCAAAGGAGCAACTTTAATGAGGCAAAACAAAGACCAAATTTCTGTACAGTACAATATACTTGTGACCTAGCAATGGATGCTTCTTCTGGCATCCCACAGGTTCTAGACCACACCTCTCAGTCCCAGATTCCTTCCCTAGCCTCACTCCCCACTCAGCATACCATAAGCTGTGAAGGGAAAGCCAACATGAAAGTGAATGCATTCTCTGAGACGTGTGTTTTTCATTTTCTTGGTTTTTTTCCAATTTGATGTGAGCTGTATTTTGTTCAGCTTGACAAACAAGGGAGCATTGCTGTGTATTAATAAGGCACTGCAAGCTCTCAACACGTGTTCAGGGTTAGCTTGAAATTAACAGATGAAGACCTGTATGACCCATTGAGTTGTTTCTGATTCCAGTAGTGTCACTAAAAGGAATGACCTGTGCTGTTTGTCTTCATCTGGGAAACACAGTCATTAATGTTAGACAAGACAAATTGGCTCTTCTAGACTGTAATGCAGTATTGAAAAGTGATCTAAGCATGATGTTTTACTGAGCTGCACGTAGGTGAGGAACACAAATGGTTATGAACAAGCAATATGTCAGCATTAGTGAAGCTCAAGGAGAAAAGTGAAACAGTGAGATCTTCCAAAAGCATCTTGTAGTAAAGAGCCCAAATTTGTGTGTAATTTTTTAAAATTAAAAGTCTGTCAGAGGAACTTGCAAATTCACTATCTGTGCTGGAAAAAAAAGCACTAAGAAAGTGGCATGATATGGACCACAAAAAGCAAGAAAATCAAAGGAATATTTTTAAACCACCTCAGTGATTTAGGACTTATTGCCATTATTTGGAAAAATGACAGGCTTATGAGATGAAAACTTTTTGCCCATCAGTGAGATACTGCTTCCTAAGTGCCTACAGACCCCTGACTGCAAAAACATCAAAATAGAATCAGAAGCAAGTGTTTAGAGCACAGGACATTGGGATGTTGGCAGGCCACAAGCCTTGACTCAAGTACCTTCCACCTCCTATTATTTCACCACACATTGGATGCATCAGAGGCAGACTTCAGCTACCTCTGCAAAAATCACTCGAGTTTGCCATAAGAGGCTGCAAAATGTAGCAGATGAGTAAGTGAGTCCTCGTAGAGTCTTCCTAAGGCCAAAGCAGATGGTGCTTGTGATGTATGAAGAATAAACTTTCATGGCATTTCTGTGTTAACTTATGGTCTGTCTACCCCTTGGGATAAAGTATCATGTGTGACTGTTTGGGGGCATTTTTATCAACTGCCTTGCAAAGAAAGGGGAAAATGTGAAACATTCTCGTTCTGCCTCTTTAATGTCTCTTTCAGTTTTCTTCCCATTAACAAATTTTGCTGTTTGACAATTGAGACAGCTCTATTTAACAACGCCCTGGTCTGGTTTCATGGGAGATATGCTGGAAACAAATATCTGAAAACAACATGTCAGACAATTACACTCACTTCTGAATCAATAAAAGCTCTCCTTCAAAAAAATAAAAGTGATGGGAAATTTTCCGTCACTCTATCCTGCTTCTTTCATTTTTCCCACTGCTTTCAGATTTAGAGATTGGCCAGCAGCGCCTCTTCACCTGCTCATGTTGTCCCATCATGAACTCTCTGGTAGACTCCATTTAATGTGAGAATGAGACCTACAGGTTAGCTCCTTAACAAGATTTATTTTAAGCCTAGTGCTTCTATGAAAATGCAGAACTCCACCAAGCTACTCAAGTCTTCTCTTTGGACTGTGCTCTCCTGCCAGCCCAAATGGCAAACTTTGAAAAGCATCTTCACAGCAGATCTGTGACCAGGGCCAACAGCACTTTCTTTTCAAACAGGCAGTCTTTGTACAATTGTAGAAGCTGACCTTTGTGCTCTCAGCGCAGTGAATGGGCTTGAAAACTGTTGGGCTGAAAAAGAGATCTTTTGACACCTTGCACATTAACACAGGCAAACGTGTTCGCCCACAGCAGCAGCCTGGCAGTCAGGGAGGAATGAGAGAAATGATGCTAGCACTTCTTCACAGACAAACTGCAACAGCAGCTCTCTGTTGTGGCTATAGGGACACCAGGTTTGCACTGAAACAGAGGAGAAATCTGTGTCACAAATCAAGTGCTGCTTTGCAAGACCAGTTTAGCAGCACTTGAGCATTGGTAAATGATGCACTGCAGGATGTGTAGACCACACACTTTAACAACCAACTGTAACAGCTTTCAAAAAAGGCAGATAAAGGGCTTCAACGCAAAGTAAAATGAGTGAGAAAATGAAATTAACAATATCCAGAATTCAGAGGACTTTTATCCACAAGTCAGGACTCAAGCTCTGCACACCTGAAAATTTCTCCCTTTCTCAACTAGGTAAAAGAACTTCTTTATTTTTCTCTTTATTTGTTAAATGCCAAAGGTCACTAACAGAAAAAAATTACCTAAGCCTCTTAGCAGTTTTGGATCTGGATACAAAAGTATTTTGCAAGGGGTCTTTCTCTCATTCCAGGCTGATTTCTTCTAAACCAGCAAATTACTGAAACTTCAGCACAAACAGAAAGCTGCATCATTGTGATTCTTGCAACTTTCTGATGAAACTTAAAACATATCTTTACACTTAAGGAATGTTGCTTATATTTAAGTAAGAAGTCACAATTTCCATGCCAAACATGGACAGATTTTAGTCATAGTTTTACTAAGAGAAACATGTGTGCCTGTAGCTCCTGAGATTTCAGATGTCCTGTGCTGATGTTTCCTCCACATCTGCTGCAAAGATCAAAGCTGTAGAAGGTGAAGTTTCTGTCTTTTTTAGGGGAGTGAGATACCATAAAGACAGCAGGGAGGGGATAGGAGCTAAATAAGTCACATAACTGCCTCCTAGTTGGTGGACAGCGCAATGGAAAGAGGAGCTGTCTTTCCTCTGTGCCACCTACACCTTCCTGTGATAAGCAGTCAACACAAAATATCTGTCACTAGTTGCACATCATAGGTATAAATCAGAAGTCCCACACAGTGGTACAAAGATAAGGACTTGATCCTTTGCCGGGTTGCAGGAACAGTCATATATTTGCTCTGGGTCTGATGTCTGAGAACCTGAGGAACAGATCTTTGAAACAAAATTTTTCAATTAATTTTAAGGTTTCCACCAAAATCCACCTCTCTTCTTTGGGAATCCAGCTGTAGTTTACATATAAACCACTAGAAACTTAATTTCAAAGTGAAAGTTATGCAGCTTTCCTACACAGCACTGAGCTAATTCATTGGGTGATCTCTCACACTCTATCGCACATTGAAATAACAGGAGACTGGCTCCATCCATCCTTCAGTTCATCCTGTTGTGAAATTATCAGTCCTATTCCTCTGAAACAACGTGGAAGGAAATGTGCAATGACATTACACTGGAGCTCTTTGAGTGCACTGTGTTACTAAGTAGAGTAAATGAGCAACGTGGCCATTCAGTGCATCCTCGGTTTCAATTTGATAAATTAATCCAAAGCAGATTAAATTGTATTCTGCTTACATTTTTCCTTTTTTTTTTTTTTAAATGAGTTACTATTTCTTTCTAGGTTTTAACTTATATTCATGCTTTTCCCTTCCCAAACTTCCCAAACTTCCCTGAACTTCCCTGAACTGAACTTCCCTGAACTTCCCTTCCCTGAACTTCCTTTCCCTCCCCTGAACTTCCCTTCCCAGAACTTCCCTTCTCTGAATTTCCTGGAACTTCCGTTCCCTTCCCTGAAGTTCTCTTCCTGGTACTTCTGTCCCTTCCCTGACCTTCCCTTCCCAGAATTTCACTTCCCTTCCTGGAACTTTCCTTCCCTGGACTTCCCTTCCTGGAACTTCACTTCCAAGAACTTCCCGGAACTTCCCTTCCATTTTCTCTCACTTTTCTTCTTTTTTCTAAGCAATGGTAAAAACAAGGATGAAAAATGTAGAAGTATGTTCAAGAAAGAGAAGATGAAGAGATCTCTTGGCTGGAAGAGAACAAATGGCAGCAATTGAGAGAGGGCCAGAGCACTCCCCCTGCAAAAATAGGTTTTGTCTGGCTCAGGATGTGAAAAAAATAGGATGTGTCTGGCTCAGCCAGGAGCAGGAGCAACTTTGGGCATTTATTAGCACCCCAGTGGCTGTGGGGTGGAGATCAGCAATGCTTACAGGAGATAGAGAAACAGTGGCCATGATTTGAAACAGGAGAGTTTGCAACTGGATATACAGGATGGAGAAAAACACTGCAAGAATTATTTGACATCACAGCAGGGCTCAGAGTGGCTCTGAGGGCTCTCTCTTGGAGGTGGTTTTCAAGAACTGACTTGACAAAGTTCTAAGCAGCCTGTTCTTAACTAATAGGTGTTACTCTGAACCTCCCTCACAACCTGAATCATTCTGTTACTCCAAGAATACACATCAGAATCAAGTGAACTTTTTTTTTCCCCCCCAAAGATAAAGACTATACAGGTTCCTTTCAAGCTATTCAAGCACATTTTATTTCTCATTACCATCTATGCTCAAACTCAATTGCAAAAATCACAGAAGAGCAAACAAATGCTCCTCATATAAACACGGCACGCAGTGGTTTAACCTCACGTATAGACTCCACTGGAATGGCTTTGAGGGTTGACCTCTGCCTTGGTCTAAGCCTCCAAAATACTAACTTTAAATTTGTAAGACTTTTGCCAAGGTACTTGTCCCAAAATCTTAGAACTGTCTGATCTTCTTCTCTTGAGGCAGCAAAATGCTTCTGCTTCAGTCTGAGTCCTTAGCTGATATTTTACTATTGAAGCAGGCATGCAGCTGCTTTGCTGATCTCAGGTTATACAAAGTGATAGTCTATAAAATGTGATATTTCTGTACCATCTTGTTCAATGAGAGTGGCAGATACAGCTTCAATACCTCAGTGAGCAGCTGCCCCAGAGCACTGTGAAATGCCTTCTACTGGGCTTGATTAAGGTGATGTAGCACTGGAGCTAGTCATTCACTGTGAAATCCAGCATCAAGCCAAAGTTCTGCAAACCCAAAATTTCTGATGTGCAGCTGTGGCTTGCACTGCACCCAGGTCTTTCACTGAAGTATGGTTGGTTTCAGAGAAAAAGTGGGATGGTCACTATCTAGAATCAGTAAAGGCTCAAATCCAAGGAAACTTTGCAGAGCCTGTAGGAGTTGAGTACACGCTGCAAAAATGATAGTCATTTATCTTTGTTAACAGGGCTAAGGATGTTGCACAAACATAGGAAATTTCCATCCCGGGCAAAGGACAGCACTCCTCCCACCACCTTGTGTTTTTATTGTCGCTCTCACAGGACACAAACTGTTACAAAATGACCCAGAGCTGCATCACAACACAGCTGCCAAAGCCACTGATGCCTCTCCCCAGTCCAGCTCCCCTGGCCCTCTTACTGGGTGAAGGTCAATGCAAAGATTAGCTCATACCTGTGACCTGGGAGAAGACATTTAAAATACAATCTGGTAAAAACAACTGAAAGGCACTACAAAAGTTTGAACAGTACTTTGTGGGTTTATGATTTCTCGGCCTAATTTCAAAACAAAGGGATGAAGGGCAAGGGAGTAGCTGACTCAGTTTTTGATTTTTGAGCTCTCACAAATAGCAGTATGCCTTCCAAGGACTTTGATCCCTAATCTACCATCAAAATAAAACACCTCCATTTTTTAAATTGCTCCATCACGACCCTGAGACATGTTCTTTGAAAACGGAAAAATGCTGTTTTCTACTTGCTTTGCTAGATATAGAGAATGAATCTGAATGCTTCGGTTTTAACCAAACAAATGGGAACTGGACATTTTGGGATACATTAAAAAATATATTTTCACGTAGGTTCAGTTGGAATTTTTGTTATAATTTCTGTGCTTCTCCCATTACCTAGGTGAAACTGAAAATGTTAAGAGAAAGACACTTTCAGCCTGTGAAGGCCAAAGCTTTACTGGCAGAATTACTCATTTGGGAGGTTCTGCTGTCCTGAAAGCAATTGCAGCTGTTTGGTACAACTCTAAGGCCACATGTCACTGTGGCAAACACAGTCAAATGATGGGAGTTTGTTTTCCATTGCATCAAGAACTGATTTATCTCTGAGCTCTTTCTGTTTATTTTTCTGAAAATTTGGTAACATAGAACCCAGGAAACTGGCACATTCAAAGAATTCTTATTTTAAAGTGCTTCCTCCACTTTAAAGTGGCATCCACTTCATGTCTTAGATTCCTTTTCTGTTGGACCTATCCTCATGTTAACACTCTGCCCTGTTCCAATTGGGATTCATTGGTGCCCTATGCAGATAAATTATTTTAACAGTGACAGGAGTGAGGCTGAATTAACTTTCTCACAATTCAGAGGATTTTTTCATAAAAAAAGTAGAATTGACTTGCCAAAGCAGCTCTACTATGCATACAGGCAAATATGAAAACAGGTCAGTTCAACTAGGAGTGACAAAGAGGCCTTGGTGCAGCATCTGTGGTAGGAGATACCAACACAATGCTGCATGTATCAAGACAATGGAAAAAACTGCACCCTCTGGTTCCACTTTCTCTTACTTATGGGAAAGGCTACCACCCCCTGGGAACAGCATTGCCTTCATTCCTGGTCAGAGCTGAGATGGGCATGCAGTGCTCGTCCTTGCATCAGTGCCATCTCAAACTAGATGCAGGTATTACAGCCCTGAAGGTCAGGCTCACTAGACCTCCACAAGTGATGTAGATTTCTGCCTGACTGAACGGGCACCCTAGGAAGACATCACAGATGACAGCTGCTGATTCTTGGTGTATAGAGAAGTGTCTTTCTTTGGACTGTGATTTCCAGTCCCACACGCAGATCTGCCTTCCACCCATTGCCTGTGTGTTGCCTTCTTGTCCATTTTTTCTCAGACATCATGAGTCTCTCCAAGATATCTGGCTTCTCTAGAAAGGGCAGGATTGTTTTACCCACGCCAGCCTGCCTGGTGGGAGAGAGGAAGTGGTGGGAGCTCAGTATGGGAGTCGTACAGCAAGTCCATTGTCTCGTTTCATTGTGCTTTAGGATTTCTGAAGGGCACCCAAAAGGGAGTTGGTTGCCCTGCCTCATGCATAGTCCTGCCAATTTAAGAAGCAAAATGTCTTACTACACCCTTATGTTGGAGGATTTCAAATGTGGAAGAAATTGCATTTCTGGTTCAATGCAAGATTGAGAAAAAGTCCTACCAGATAACAGCGTTTCTCCTTTAAACCTATCAGAGTAAAATTAATATTAAAGCACTGCACTCATGTGATAGAAAATTGGGTTATGTCCTGGGTCTTTGCTAGTTTGCTTTGATACCTATAATCAAGTACTTCAAAAGAAATTTATGAAGGAATGCAGATCTCCCAGCTACTGTCTTCCCTCTGAAAATTGAGGTAATCATTATATCTTCCAGTAGGTTTTGTGCCAGAATTTCAGAATAGAGACTGAGGCATGCTTTGGGTTTAAGCAGCTCCCAGAATGATTTGAACCTAAGTTTTGGCTGAGGTGTCGCCTTTGTAGTGGTCCAGATAAATTAGTCATTTATCTAAATTTCAGAATTTCTTAAAGACAGTAAAGATACGTGTGGAAAATAAAGAGATGGTCCTGTGCTCCTCGCCCTTACCTCCCTGTCCCCAGCTGTTTGTTAGCGTCTTATACCAACTCTAGTACCAACTCTAGTACAACTTTGTCACATTATTTTGCTTGTCCCTTGTTGCCAACATAAGGAAGGGACCAAAACCAAAAGCAAAAGGACAATGCAACCTCTTTAGAAACATTTTTAGACTGGATATCAGTCTTAACCTTCACAAAGAGAAAAACTTCAAATTCCTTCATGCCAAGGAACATAAATAATTCCTACTTTAGAAAACCCATTTGCTTTCCTTGATTATTTTATACATAAACCACATAAGCATGAATTGGTCACAGTTGTTATAGTTTTAGGCCCCACTTTTGAACAATAGGAGTGTGTGCTTTTTGATGTAGTAGGTGCAGTCCTTGGATTACCCAAAACTAAGTCTGTCTCCTCAAACTCATATCACTTTTTCAGCGTGTGCTTGGAAAAGAAAGTAGCATTGTCATACTCCTAAACACAGCATGGTAATCTGCCCCAAAGTTCCAAAGTAGAAGCAAAGTGGAAGATTCTACTGGCTGACAAAGATTATCTTCTGTTTCCTGTTTCAGGGAAGAAAAATGAGAAAAAATAAAGGTCATCTGTGTTTATATTAACTATACAACAGTTCCACTGTGTTTCGTAACAAACTTGGGTCATTATTTATCCACTTGTCCTTTATATCACAGCTTTGAACTCTTTGCTTATCATGATATTTCTAAAATCTGTAAACAGTCAGGGAGAAGTATTCTAGTTTTCTAAATAGAGCATTAGGTCATTTTATTATCAGAGAAATATAACGCTGCCCATCTGTTGTTGTTTCACATGTGGAACAGCAGGCAGCCTCCTCCTAACTGTTAATTATTTCAAGGAAGTCACTGCAGCAGCTTTGCCATAAGGGCTCAGTTTCGTTTCTGTTCTTCATGGTAGCTTTCCCCACAGCCATCTGCGAGGTGTGGGTAGTGCTGTGCTAAGAAAACACCCATACATGCAAATCCCTGGCTAACAAAACACTCTTGATACACTTTGCTTCAAATGTTTAAATTTTGTAATTGGAGCAAAAGTAGAGTTTAGTTTTCTCTTTGTCTCCCCGTTCAAAATCATGTTTACATCTCTCTTGAAACCTCTGGAAGAGGTGAAATCTTTACCTCCTAACCTGAAATATCATTACCTGTTAGATAACTGTACTGTTTCCTGCAGCAAGATGTCTCTCTTGTTACTTTCATACACCATAAAATACAGGACAGCAGTAATGAGATATAATAATTAATTAGATCCCAAAATCCTAAATCCCCTTGTGATTCACTGAAAACATATTCTTCCATGTCAGAAGGTGAAAAAAATGTTGAGGTAAACAGGTTGGGTCACAAAGTAAACAGAAATCCACTGTTAGAAGCCCCTCTCAGCAGGCATTGTATTTCTGCAAAGGATCTACAGTGCTTAGCAAAGTTTGCTAGTTCTTGGAAGTGCTACAGTAGTGCAGAAACAGAAGATGTTATTTCATACAGATAAATACTGCACTAAGGAGTTATCAAGTGGTTTTGTCCCCTCTTGAGTTTAGGTAAAAGACCAAATTGCATGTGAACTTACCGCAACCTCATAGGAAGTGTCCTTCTCATATCCTATTCTCCCCAGTTCCCACCACCTCCCCTTTGCATCTTCTTCAGGCACATCCTGTGCCCTGAGAATTCATTGCTTCCACCACATTACTGTGCCTCAGACACCAAAGTGTGCATCAGGATATGGTGCTTCTCCTTCTAAGTGTCAAAAATATTTACACTGAAGATGTCTAGCAAAACTCAATTATCAGATTACTCCTACTGAAAGTGTAAAATAAGAAACAGCTCGAGGGTACCACTTGGGTCTCTGTGGGGTCTCTTTTCTTGTCAGGATGTCTCAGAGAACATCATACTTTGCAACACACTGGGGCTAGCCTAAGCCATGGAATTTTTGTGTCTGTCCTGGGACAATAATGCTGGGGTGGAGGTTGCTTTTTATGTTTTAGTGTGAGAGATTCTCCCTGGCAAAACTTTGACCTTCTAGGAATTGTGATGTTTAAGAAGTCCCAAACCTCTTTTAGGTGTCCTCTAAGAAATTTTTCAGTGGAAAGTAGTAGGCATGGAAAAGAAAGACTGACAAAGATTTGATGGGCCAGCAGCATTCTCCAGACAATATTATAAGAAAACATACAATAGAATGCTTGTGTCACTGTTATACAGACTTTACAAAGGAATGTAGACCCAAGTGGATCAGTCGGACTAGGGTAATTTTTCTTTAAAGGTCAGCTGGATGAGGATATTAATAATACAGGTTTGTATCTATTTAGCTATACATATATCTATTAGCTATGCATAGGTGAACCTATATCAGGACATAGTTTTGTATATTTTCGTGCAGTAGGGAAACTTTCTTTGTTCCTTTATACAAATAAATCACATGCATGATCATTACAACAAATAAGGTACATAAAAAAAGAATGAGAAGAAATTTATAAGATACCACTCACTGGAACTCTGCACAGATCCTCTCATGAAGAAATGAAGGGGACAGAAATGGGAAAACTATTGCTTTTTTTTGTGATCTTACTGTAAGTTTTGTCTCAGTGAGTATAAATAGTTTTCAATGTGAAGACTGACTGAATTGTTTTAATGTCTTGGAGAAGAATCCTGTATTTTTTTGTAATTTATATAATTCCCAATGACCCATAACTGTTGGCATGGGGTGGACCACTTTTAATGTACTAAAAAACATAGGAATGTGCAAATTAAATGCAAGTTTAGATAAAATTGGTTTCTTTTGTTTTGACATGTGCGCATGTGGCTCTGATTAAGGCTTCACATGGAAAAGGATAAAGGTGAGATGACTTCTAAGCGTGTTAGTGCTGTAAAATATATTACATTCTCAATTATAATCCCCCATAAGCAATGGCTGGATATTTCATGTAGCAGCAAGGATGACCACAAAATATGTGACATATTCAGATACAGCTAGATGCTACTGCAAACACATTTAATGTCTCCTTCTTCTACTTTGCTTGTCTCAGATTGGTCTTCCAAACAGCTTGTTACATGTTACAAACATTCTTCAGCTGGAATCTTGACTCCACCTTATTCATGTCAAGAGTATAGGTTGTGATTGTTTTCATACTGATCCTACAACAGAATTTAATAATGAAAGTTTAGCCCTGAGATCTTTCCTGGGTCTCTTAAATGTTGTATTTTCTCTTACTTACGTAGCTAACAACTATTTTTGTGTGAATTACTAGATATATCGCTGCCCTTTTCACAAAGCCAGCTTGCCTCTACAATGCTTCCCCGCAAAAAAAGTGGAGTCTGGGCAGAGGAACTGACTAATCCTACCATGATTTTCCACCATGAGATGCCTGTGCTTAACCCTACCCTCTTCTTAGATCTCCATTACACAACTCCGTGTCAGCAGCAGCACCACTTCCAAAGATGGGAGTACTGCTAAAGGAAAGGCAAAGTTTTCCCAGAAATCTTACATTTCTAATCTTCTAAGGAGACTTTATGAAACACGTAGTAAGTATATAATAAAATATATATAAAATAATAGAGCAGCAATAAAGTAAATTGGAGTAAGAATGAGCTAGGTTTTTCAGGTAAGCAAAGAGACTATAAAATAGGAGGAAATAGAATGAAGGTCACTGGTTTTTTTTTATCAGAAATCTAGTCCAGAGCTCCAAACCCATTTTCACAAGGACAAAAATACATGTGTGACACGTGAGGAAATGAACTCTCCAGGATGTGCTTTGGGAGTGCTCTAGGACAGAGGCATTTTGGAAAGAGGTGATAATGGCCTTAAAAGGGCAGTGATGAGATTGTGGAACTCCTGTGTGTGGGTTCTGGAAAAAAAAAGATACATTTGAAAACCAAAGAAAACAAAAGCTCCTGGAAAATGTGAGCAGCTAAACTAATTGTAGACACTAGGAAAATGGAAAGATGTTTCTTTTTTTTTCCTTATTTTTAAATAGGAATTTTTGTAATCTGGCTTCTGTTCAAGGCATAAGGAAATATGTCTTGATTTCTGTCTCTGTTGTGTGCACTCTTCAAAATCACAGCCTGCAAACCCAAAATAAAGACAACCACTGGAAGGTGAACCCAAAATATTCCAAAATACTGCTTAGGAATTCATAGGAATCATCAGTATCATTAGGAAGTGGCCTTTTTTAGTGGATGGGTCCATACTGCTACTTCCATTTTTACCCATCCATCAAATAGAAGCCTAGGAAATACTCATGTATCTAACAGACAAATATATCACCAATAAACTCAAGTTGCAACTTTGAATTGTAGTAACTAAAATAATATAAATGATGGGGAAATTGACAAAAGATGGCTCTAGAGTCCATTACCAATTCCAGTAACCCATGGTAGACAAGGCTTTATGCTGATGTGATTTATGCAATGTTTGCTGTAATTTCAACTGAAGTTATAGCATTTGTCTTATGTAAGAACAACCAGCTCTCAATCAAACTACATTACCTGAAATCACTATTTCTTGCTCCGGTCAACACTCATCATTTGGAAGTAGAAACTCTGTGAAAATGGTGATATATGGTAGGCTTTCAGAGATGGGTTCTTTATCTGAATAAACTGCAGGAATAATTTATTTGTTTCATGTTTTGTTTCAAGGACCCAAAGAAAAACCTAGAAGGCTCTTACTGAACTTACTGTTAAATATCTCCATACTTTTTTGGTCACTAGGATCTACAGCAAGACCCAGTATTTTTTTCTAAGGCTGCTGAAAAACTAGACAGAGTGTTTTAATTAGAATTAGAAACTTGTATGCTTCTTCTCTGCAGTTGTAGCTATTTTTTCCAGCTCTCATTGTTTCCCTATTACATTTATTGCAGGACTGTCCTGCTGTTGATAACAGTGCCAGTTTTGTCTTAAACAGTGATGTGGTTGTCTGTTGCCCTTGTATTTGGTGAAAATTAATTATATCCTAAAGTGAATCTTGCTTTATACTCCACCTGTATTTGCTACTTAGTGCTGGAAAACCTGATTTGTTAAGTTATAGACCTGAGATCCTCTTTGAGAGGAAAGCACAATCTTGCACAGACAATTTTCTCTGATGGGTATAGCATCTTTCTGTGATCTCTGGACTCACATCCCATTATGTCCTTGGAAAGGCATCTTGATGTGACATGTTCTGATGCATAATGGACTTCAATTCAGTGCCAGAAGTGCACTGTACACAGCAACAGGGAGAAGGTTCTAGAAAGTAACACAGTGCTGTTTTTAAAAGATGCTGTCCAGCATCTCACCTCTTTTACCTGTCCAGAAAGAGTTATCCCTCACAAAGTCTTTATCACCACTATCTTTCCTGAGCTTTAGAAGGTCTTGAGACACTTAGTAAAAGCCCTGCAATGTACTAGAAAAGCCAGATGAAATCTACAACATTGAGTATAAAACTGATTTCTTGAATCACATTTGAAAACAGCAGTTTAGTCAGGAGAAGATCTCGGTGTACAAGCCGTATCCTTGTCTTTCACTTCCTTCATTTAGGCCAACAATTAATTATGGCACAAGAGGTAAATGACTGGGGGATTTCAGTGTAAACTGTGCTGGTGGATTGGTAAACATTTCTGGTATTGTTGCAAATAACCAACACAAGTGTAAGGAATGGAAGTTTAGCTTTAGGCCTGTATGTTTACCATTACAATTTTAAACTGTTTATAAGAAGAAGAGTGTTTTAAATGTTCCTGAGGAGATGGGCAAAACCACAGGACTGCTAAGGGTTTAACTGAGATAAAGTGTTTGCCTTAAAATTCAGAGAAACATGGTCATTTTGCAGGCATGGTTTGTCATTTAAAAGATTGCTGTTGACATTGTGTTGTGACACCAGCCTAAAACATTTGTGGTAACTCAAGAAATGGGGTGTACTAGAAGCTGGAAGGCAACATCTGGATTCTTCCTTATCACTGTGCCCTTAAACAGCTAATTCAGAGTTTTCCATGTAAAATAACAGTGCAACCCCACCAGCATCCCTCCACCCTCTTCCCCCCACACTCTCTACCCCACTATTTTTATTGGAGATGTTAAGATGTGGATTTAAATATCCTCCAGTACAGCCCTAGGTCCGGGATGCATCGCAGTAGGTGAAAGTGTCAGTTGTCATGGTGAGCAGTAAAACATTGACTGGGGCTTTCCACTAGCTAAGCCACTGGATAAAAGTTAGGTAGAGCTGGATGCTGTTCTCCTGGAGGCTGGCAACTGGACATGCCACCTCCTTCATGTCTGCTGAGAGACCTGATCTGACAGCTGCCTTCCACGTTGGAGACATGGAATCCGTAGCTCAAATTCTTCCTCTACATGACAGGGGTCAAAACAATCCTTATTACCACCAAGAAGTTCTCTAAGAGATGAGGAACATGTTCTGGTTTGAGGTTATTTTCTATCCTGTTTAATGCTGCAGGGAAACCTAGGAATCTCTAAGAGGATTATATGGTGCTGGTATGGGACAGCAAAGACCTTGGTTCCAGTTGGTGTTCCAAGGTATTTTTAAACATCCTGTGAGGTTTGGCGCCCTGACTTAGGTTTTGTAAACATGTGATGTTGGCAAGTAAGAAACCAAGCTTTGCTGCCAAAGCAGGTGGGGAAGGATATTAGAAAGACAAAGTCACTTACCTTGGTGAAAGGGATCTTCAGAGCTCTGGTCAACCTCCACTCAGCAGCATTCACAGTAGCCTGGTGGTACCTGAGGAGGAGCTTTCACCTTGGGACCATACAGAGGAAAAGGACAAATACCTAGCTTGTGACTATGACAGCCTATGAAGTTAAAAAAAAAGATAAAATTTGTTACTGTGTAAAACTGAGTGTTCTAAGTGCATTTTCAGGCTGACATCAGTGCTCATTAGCAAGAGAAACATAAGGACAGCTGTAAACAAGACAGCTGTCTTCACCTGAGAGCTCTCTCACTTATTAACATGCTGAGCTGATTGGTTTTTTTTTGTTAGGATGGTACCAAGAAGGCTGTCTAATGATGGTAAACTCTGTAGAGCACTGAACGGCCAATAAATTACATCTGCTTGAAAAATCTTCAATTTAAATAGTCTAGGCCAAATAAGAAGGAGAAGACCAGCATCCTTATCCCATGTCATTGGTTTTGCTCTTTAACCTTGTCTTCTCCACAGCTGGATCTGATGCCTGTCTTTTTCTGCATGTGCCACTCAAAAGAGACCATGTAATTCTGTGTGACTTTCATGTGCAGGTGGGTGTAGCCTCTCTCATCCTGCCCTAAAATCAGCCCTTACCAGCTGGTGTTTTGCTGTCAGCAAAGGTCTTTCTGGATTGCACTACTCTAGAGTCTGCAGTCTTCACTGTGTTTGTCCTTCCTTTGCCCCTCTGCCTCAAACACATTTTAGAGCGCTACTTCCCAAGATTTTGAAGAACCCAATCCATTAAAACCTCCTCAGTATCACAAGTCCTCCGTTACTGAAGCAGTACGTAGGAAAATATATTCCATCTCATGGAGCATCGCCCATGAAATGAGGAAAATGTTGATGAACTGGATAAGGAATATGCCTTTAATACAAATGACTAGAGGTATACACGATGTCTGCCAAGTTCCTGGAGGAATTCCTCTGATTTAGAAACCCTGTCAATGAGGGCCTTCTGGATAACCCAGAGCTTGCTGGGGACCATCTTAGATGGAAAATACAGTTTAGTCTCAATCATATGGATGCTTTTCTAGTCTTTATAAATTATTTTAGTGCAGGAGTAACCTTTCAAGACCATGCTACCTGGGCCAGTATTTAGACTGAGCAGTTAGATTTTACTTTTCAACTCTGTCTCCAGCCCAGACAATGGGCTTTGGTAATAATGGAGTGATTTCTAGCTGCTGTAAATGTGGGGGGTTATTTCAGTTGCCAAGCTTACTTTAGGTGATGAATTGATGAGATAGAACTATCAATGCAGTTATAAACCATCAGTCATAGACAGATAGCTAACATCTACCTAGAAGACAGACCACTGTCCTGGAGACACTGCCGAGATCATAGCCAGACCCATAGCAATATGTTGGCAAGAAAGATTATTAAATACAGAGGCTCAGTTAGCAGGATTAAAATATGCCCCTTTATACAGCAAAAGACCAACTTAATTATCTCTGGTATACAGGATAGTTGAATGTGTCTAATGCCTTTTGATCCTTCCTGGAGGGAAAGATAGTTTATTTTTTGCTAATTCCAATTCTCTGTTGAAATAGCTTGGAATCATTAATCCTGCTCTTATTTACCTTTCTTTCTCTCAAAGTTAAGAATAATAAAAAAAATATATTTGTCCAGACATTTATATGTGAAGTTTTGCTGAAGAAAATAATAATCTAGTTTATATATTCATGATTTTAAACAGATGTGTATCAATTGATGTATGAATTTACATCTATATACAAATACATGTGTATTACATGTGAAAGTAAAAAGGCTAATATATACATACATACTATATATGTGTTTTTATACACACAGACCCTCACATGTGCATCCACACTACCACCCTGATACTCATAGTGACCATTCTTTGAGAGAAATCACATTAAATATTTCTATACTGGCAGTCATCTTATGACAATGCTCCCTTTATCAGAGTACGGTGGTAGGTTAGTGGAAGGATGGACTCTTTTGGGAATGAGCTATTGCAGTGGTCTCAAGGTCCTCATGGGGAGAATTTGCCTCTGAGATCTCTCCATTCTCTTGCCAATAAAACCTGTAAAACAGAAGGTTATTGACAGCACTCATTGAAGCTGCAGGTCAGTCCATGCCAAGACCAGGGAAGAGTGGAGGACCTGAGTGTGTTTTAGACTACAGACTACAGCAAGAAAGCAGAGGAACACCTGGAAGATTTCTAAAAAAAAAAAATTATAATGTAAAATATTATGGAATATATTCAGACATTGAGGCATAAGCCCATGGAGCATATATGAGGTTAGTAAGTTTGAGCTTGTGGAGAAAGCAGAGGGGGAAGAACCCAATGAAAATCAAGAGAGACAAGTTCACATCCCTGCAGCTGGGGAGGAACAACCCCAGGCACCAGCACAGGCTGGGGGTGACCTGCTGGGAAGCAGCTCTGTGGAGAAGGCCCTGGGGCTCCTGGTGGACAACAGCTGTCCATGAGCCAGCAGTGTGTCCTGGGGGCCAAGAAGGCCAACGAGATCCTGAGGAATAGGAAGAGCATTGCCTGCAGGTTGAGGGAGGCGATCCTGACCCTTTTCTCAGGCCTGGTGAGGCACATCTGGAGTTCTGTGTCCAGTTCTGGGCTCCTCAGGACAAGAGACACATGGAGCTCCTGGAGTAAGTCCAGAGGACGACTGTAAAGGTGATTGAGACTGGAACATCTTGCCTATGAAGAAAAGCTGCGGGCTTTTTTTGAGCAGGGCCTGTTCAGCCTCGAGAAGAGATGTTTGAGAGGGACCTTATCAATGCATACAAGTATCTGAAGGAAGAGTGTTGAGACAATGGAGCCAGGCTCATTTCAGTGGTCCTCAACAAAAGGGACAAGAACCAGTGGGCATAAACTGAAACACAAGAATTTCTGTATGAAGATGAGGAAAATCTTATTTATTTTGAGAGTGACATAACACTGGAACAGACTGCTCAGAGAATTTGAGAAGTCTCCTCCTCTCCAGATGTTCAAAACCCACCTGGACACAACCCTGCACAATCTGCTTAAATGAACTGGCTCTAGCAGGGGGATTAGACTAGACATCTACAGAGATCCCTTCCAACCCCAGCCATTCCGTGATTCTGGTGGATTTCTCCAATGTAATCACTCTGCAGTCTTGCCTCAGTAATGAGGAATGACTCAGCACAGCTTTTCTCCAAACGTACATTGCGTGTGGGATTCCTCATTATACAGACATCAGTTTCTCAGCCTTTAGCATGCACCATGGACAAGCACTAAAACATAGTAAACCCCTCTTCAGAACACAAGCTCATACTTGGACACCAGGGTCTTGATTCAGGAAGATGTTTAATACTTCCTAACTCTTCTTGATTTCTAAGACACTAGTTCTTGGAAGTTAGAATGTGTGTCTGCAAGTACTTTGCTGAATCCATTAATAGAGTTTATGTTTCCATCACACCTTAGTCCCTGTCCAAGGTAATAATATCTTTGAAGTTCATCAGAAATATAAAAGTACTCATTGATCAAAATGAATAATCAAACATCTTTAAAATATAAATTGCGTTTGTGGAAATTATGTGCCAGTGGCTGTTTTGTTCAGAATTGCTAAAACTCATACAGTAATTTACTCACGGTAAATTATTCACTCGTTTGTAATTATCAAGTAGTTTTCACCACAGATCTTGGACTGTTCCTTTAAAGAAAAGAGATGTAAACTGAAATTCAGAAGGATTCTGGTAAACGGCTATTACTGAGGTACTGTTTTCTATGTCATCTAGATTTGAAGCTGACTATTTTGAAGAGGTTTTATTAGATGCTAAAAACCAACAACAAAGTATTGAATTGACTCTAAACCAGGGTTTATTTGGGAAAAATGGGAGCTGTGTCAACTTCACATCAAAGGACAGAATATATTTAAAAGACTGCTGAGGCAAAGATCTGGAGTGTTATAGAAATCAAGTCATAGAGAAATTTATTATGCAATTAAGACTGTAAAAATACTGGTTAATTTAAGCCCTATAAACATCCAAGTTTTTGCTTAGTAAAACTTGGTGGTAATGGATCCTTTCTACATCCTGTCTGGGTCCACATATACAATCATTAGAAGGTTCCATTGTTTCTGAGAAATGATGGTAATGGAATGATAATGGGATGTTAAAAAGGAGAGACAAAGACATATTACCTCTAAGAACCAAAATAGGACATGGCAAATGGCCTTATTGCAGGTGTGTGGCAGTCACTCAGCCCTTCAGGAGTCACCCAGCACAGCTTGATTGGACCGACTCTGGAGATACTGCATCCCTGGGGATACTGCTCCCTTGAATCCAAGTGGAGCCAAGCCTTCAGAAATCAATTTATATCAGTTGGTGATCTGTCTTGGTAGAATAAATCTTGTCAAAGTTCCTTGGCCTTCATTCTGCACTCTTTCTCTGAAACATCTCAGCGACCTAAGGAGAATCAAAAGGAAACAAAATATATCGCTGGGAAGTAAATGGAACAAATGGCAGACAAATCAGTCACACCTTTCATAGCATAAAGATGAGCCTAAATGCTAAGTTTTTAGATACACAATACTGTAGACTATAAAGACGTGGGAACTATCAGGCAGTGTGAAGATGGGAACAGAACTTAGGCACAGGGCAAGATCTTATGATGGCTATCCTCAAAGAAATCTGTTTCTTGGTTTGAAGTCCTTTTGACTATCCTTGTGTCACAGTATGCAAAAAGGTTTTTTTCAGTTTAAGAATAATGCCCTGCACTACATGAAGCTTAGATCCTCAGAGATACTTGTCTTTGTAAATTTAGTGCCTGAATAGTGAATCCACACTTTACACTTTGGATCAGAAATGCCTTCTGTTGCTTCGCTCAGCCACTTTTGAGTCAGCTGTTCAGGCTGAGGTGTCAGCATCACCCCAGTGGAAGCTGCCACTTGTGCAATTCTGCTGGCAGAGAGGTTTCCCAATATGCTGTAGGCAAAAACATAATGCAAATCTAAGCCACGCAGTTTACATGTGTATACCAACCTGGATGATTTTCCTTGAGGTGGTGTTAAGCACCTTGGACATGTTAACATCATCACCAGTCCAGTGCCAGAATCTGTGTGCAGCTGTAAGGCATGGCACCAGCACCACCACACTGGCTGCAATGACTCACCTGCATCTGGCATTGAAGATCCAAACTGGAAAAATGTGTGAGCAGAATTTACTACTTAAAAATGTTGAAGGAGAACCAAGAAAAAAAGTAATCCCTAATATGACAGCTGAGAAAGTACAAACAAAACTAAAACTCCATTGAAACAGGGAAGAGCCTTCTATTATTTCAACTTTGTTTATTCTGACCTTATGGGTCCTTTTATAAACATCCTGAAACCACAATTTTTGGGACTATGGTAAGCTTTTCTTCTAACAGGGCACCTAGGTGTCCCAGGAGAGTTGCAGTTGCAGAGTTTTTTTCTGCAAGGCAGGCTCCTTTCCTCATAATACTAAGGACTTTCCATAACACGAAGAGAAGATTTGCTCAAAGATTTGACAGACTGTGCCTCCAAGACACTGACAGCATGGCTGGAATTCACAGTGTAACAGGCAGAACACAGAATCCTGTAGATGGTATGTGAACATGTCTGCAGGAGGGCTAGTTAGAAAAAGAATTAGTGTGGATCAGGATCCACTCTTAAACAGCATGAAAAGAGCTGTATTTGCAGTTTTTGGCCATGTCCTAGGCTGAAATGGTGATGATTTTGATTCTCGCCCCTACCCACCTTCAACATTTGTATCTTGGTGATTTTTAAAGACTAGTTCATGCTAAATTTGCAAAAGAAATGTGGGGGGTTTTTTTGGTGTAATTCTCAGAGATGAGAACTGGGAAATTCAAAATTCTAAAAGAAAATAAATACAGAGTTTTCACAGCCAACAGGCAAAATACCATTTCAGTGGAAGCCAGGCTTTATTTAGAGTAATGTAACACAGAAGCAAAATACAGCCAGAAAACAAAAGGAGTGGAAGATCCAGAAACAACTTAGCTACCAGCAATCATCCACCCTCTAAAATTTAGTAAATTGTAGCCTCAAACTAACTTCTGTCTTTTCTACCAATAGCTTTTTTTCTAGGTATCCATATATAGCCAACTCCATGGCCTCAGGACTCAAAAAGTCATGGAAAATCTATTGTAACCAAATAGGACAAATGTTTTCTGCACACATGGTATAAAAGGAATTGATGTTTCCCAAGAGGTAGATCTGCACTGATCTACCCTATTAATCCAAGTTCCCATATATTCCAGCCTTGGTGGCAAAGGCAGCCAGTTTCCACGTGGACTGAGAGATCTTATTCCCTGGCAGGGGACAGACCCACCCACTGTTGGGTCAGACACCTCTGCCATCCATCTCCTGCAGGTGCACATGCAATCTGCCCATAGCACGTGTGCTGGAACACTCCCAAGGTACCCGGCCTGCCAGACAACAGCGGGGCTGCTGAGTCCTTGGGCTGGGAATCCTCTGTTCCCACCCTATGGGAAGCTAACAGCCTAGTATGTCGATATCTATTCAACTTCAGTACACAACCATTTTTAGACAGTATGACTCATCAGAGGTCAGCTGCGACTTCTGCCCAAATTCTATTTTATTTAAGAAAATAACTTTTCAACCCTGAAGACTGATTTGATTTCTTGAAAATAAAATATTGATTTTTTTTTTTTGGTTTGCCCTTCTGCTAATATTTGCTGTTATAATGGACCAGCAATGTAAAAGTTATAGTTACAGCAGGTTCTGAGCTAAAATACAGTAAAATGCAACTGACTCCATATCACCTTTCAGCATCTCTTGTAATCACAAATATGTATGATTATCATATCTAAAAACACAACTCCACATATCTGTAAAGAGCTTGTTGCCATTTTTTTCTTTTCTCTGTTTGACCTTAGGGCTCTGGGACCTCAAGTAACATGGCATAAAACAATCAGGCACAAAACCTGAAGATGAAGCGTAAATAAGTCTGATTATAAGTTACAGCCAGAACTCCAAGCCATGAGCTCTGATAGTTTCATTTGCAGCAAATCAAACTGTTACTTCTCCCAGCTGTCTACACTGCCTCTCTGCCAGAAGATGCTACTCCCATGGAGTGAGAGACATGCCCACACCACTGCCCAGTGTATTCCTCAGCGTTTAAATCGGGGGGTGGAAGGCAGAGCTTGGTTACTCTTAACCTACAGCAGATGAAACCACCAGAGCTTATGATTTAAAGTCACATATTCCAGCTGCACCTCATAGGTAGTGTGAAATGGGCTTCACGGCTTCCTACAAGTACAGCAGCAGTGCTACTGTGCCTCAGTGTAAAGGAGATTCCTGCTCCATTTAGAAATAACCTCAGCTTTGTAGGTTCAAAAGAAATCCAGCTATGCAGTGGCTAAAACCATTTCAGTTGTGTAGACAATTCATATGCACCTTGCATGAGGTGGTTGGAAGCACCTGAAGGAAAACCAACAATTGCCTTGAGTATTTCAAAGTTAAAAGACACAACTGAATTGGATATATTTTCTTTAAAAGTTATCAAATCTCTAGTGCATTTCTTCTCTTTACTTTTTAAACAAAACCTTAAAATCAATTCTCCATAGATTTGCTGTGCTTTCAAGGTGCATCAAAAAAGGTTGCATGATTTTCCTCAGAGTTTCTTGAAGCTTTTGTAGTTATCCACTAGCTTGATGTCAGAAGAAATTGCGTGTGTTCCTCTTTCTACAAAAGAGATTGACTTCTTCAAGTGGATAATCAATTGGACAGATGACTTAGCAGTCAATTGTCCAGTCGAGTATCCAGTCTGATTGATGATTTTCCCTTTCTTTCCTGGTGAAGTGAAACAGACAAGTGTCTCTTTTGTTGCTGTGGGAGCTCCAGGGCCTAATGTAGCCTTTTAGTTAGGTGATTTCACCTTTGAGGCAGGAAAAATGGGTCTTTGCCGTCAATGTGTGCAGGTGCAAATGAAAGACAGAGTTCATAAGGAGGGAAGCTGAATAAAGGCTGGAGGACAGATTACTTGAACCAAATCGAACTCTCATTTTGGCAGACAGGCAAAGTACCCTTGCTCTTCCTGCAGCTCAAAATCATAGAATCAACAGAATCCATTGAACTTCCATCAAAGTCAGAAGAGGTCTTTGAGATCATCAAATCCTTCTGTCAACCTACCACTACCACTGTAACCCCTAAACCAACACCGGATTTGAACACTTCAGGGATGCTGTCTCCAGCACCTTTCCGTGCACCTAACATCGGAAAGGACAGCACCATCACCTATCTTCTAACTTGAGAAATTAGTTACCATCTTTGCTAGGAAGGGGAAAAGTCTAGAAGCATCATATTCATACAGTTTCCTGCATACGTCTCAGATGGTTTTGGGGCTGCTAATCCCAAGCCTAATTGTCCATACAGACATCAGTTTGAAAACTGACACTAAAGGGGCAACCAGAGACGGACCTTTGAAATTCAGCTGGTCCTCTGTGCCTGAATAGAGTCAGTGGCTGAGTACAGTGATATAGCATGGCATTTGGCACCTACAGAAGAACAAAACACACCTATGACAATCTGCTGAATGGTGGAAAGATACAGTCACCTTTTCAAGACAGTGCAATCACAGTCTCCTTCATGTCACAATCACTTTAGTGTGGCCAAAGTCACTGAGTCCCTTGGACAACACTAAAAAGTGTATACAGGAGCAAACCAGCTTTCTGTGTGGTTAACACTGAACTGGAGTAGAAGTTCATAACGAAGATTACATTCCCTCAGTATGAAGAACATGAAGGTTCTACTTTGTGTGTGTTTTTTTTTTGCATTGTTGTGGGAGTGTGAAGAGGGTGTAAATATAATGTGTAACCAATATAAAGCTACAGTATGCTGTCAGGGTGATGCAAAAGGGTATCTCAGCAGAATAAATGGTTACCTTGAGAGTTCATTATTGTACTTACAGTCACAATACAGCCAAAGGATTATAAATCATCCTGAGATGCAATTTTTTTTTTTTGGTTGAAGGTGATTCAGCATTCAGAAACAGGCTTGGTGGAAATCCAGGTAGCACAGCCTCAGTCCTGCAACAGACCTTACTTCTGTCTTATGCATTTCCAAGCAGAAAATCCTTACTGAATGGTTCAAACACATTCCTAGTTCCATGGTTTCTTAGTTCAGATTAATACAGCAAGGAACTTCCTATTGAATGGCAAAAAGGAGTGAGGTCTACCCACTGAGGTGAAGCTTTGCTGGGGAGATGAACATGAAAAAGAAATTATGTTTGAATCAAAAGTACCCTTTTGGATACTGTTTCAAAATTCTGCCTGCTGGCTCTTTTCTCTCCTTCCATTTTGATATGTCCTGTGGCAGAATCAGGCCCACAAGACACTGACAGCTCTACATTTTGTGTTCAGTGCTCTTAAATTATTTGACCTATTCAGGAGTCATGCCATTGTGAACATGGTTCTACACATGGTTTTGTTTTATTTTTTTTTATTTCTCAGAGATACATGGCGAGGACAACCTGTAAAGACCTTTGAGATCCAGAGCAGGAAAACAAAAACACCGCAAAAACACTTGCAGAGTGTTTTCTTTACAACCACTTGTACATGTTTGGATGTTGGATTGCTCCAGCCTTATTCACCATTATGGCTGATGGCAGTTCCCCCATTTCAATAGACCAGTAAGGGCTTCACCTCATATTCCTGGTAGGGCAGGCTCCAGAGAAGAAGAGAGAAAGGCAAATGCTTTGAATCTCTAGGACATCACATCATAAATCTCTTCTGCGGTACACAGTTCTCCCTGCTGGGCAGTAGCCATTTGCCTGCTGATGCCTTGGGAACAAGGACACTTCTTTTACCAAAAAAAAAAAAAAAACAAAAAAACCCAAAACAAACAAAAAAAAAACAGTGTCAATTGGAGCCTCTTATAACAGGAGGCAGGATTTTAAATTTCTTTTATATATTTTTTTATGTACTCTTTTCCTCTTCCTGTTTTTAAAGAGTAGGAAGCAGTGATTGAAAGTGAACCCTGGAAACAGCTGGCTTTTCTTTTGGGTCACAGAATTATCCAAACTGTTTGCAAACTCAGGTCTGTAAAGCTAACAAATGGAGGGTCACTAAATCCATCGTGTACTTTAGGTTTCATTTGACGCCCACATGCTGAAACTACCTCACTTGCATCTGCTTATACAGAGAGATCCTTCCTGGGGTGAAATATCACCCTTGCACTGCTTGTCTGAACATGCTGATTTTCACTTCTGGAAGAATTTTCTTCAGCTTTGGGCACAAATGACATCTATGAATCCCTCTCCCACTTGCTTGAGCATGGGTGAAGTCACTTGCATGTTCCCTTTACATGTTTCTGTAACAAAGGTGTTATCTCTGAAAGAGACAGATTTAGCAGAGCAAACACAATGGCTATGTGTTTCCATAACCTCCAGCACTGCAGCTTTGAGTCAACATAATTTTTGCCTTAGGGGTAAATAAATCCAGGAGGAGCAAAACTATGCTTCACTCTAAAAAGAATTGGTGTATGTGACTGTCTCACTCCTTTGGCTGTTCTTTATACCTGTGTGTGGTGGAGCACAGTGAATGTTAAAATTAAGAATATTTAAGAGTTATGATGTATGCTGGAAACTTCCACTCTAATGCCAGATTGGTTAGGCTGGCTAAATGTTTTTGAACATCTTAACTTTTCCAATGGAATTTCTTCAATGGGGTTATTTCAGCTGTGTTACACATCTGCAATATGATGGTTCTCAAATCCTATCCAAACCTGTGCTCTAATGATCTAGGATTTACACTGTGTGCAGGAGGATGTTGCAGGAAGGCATCCCTCAGCTTCATGGACTTTAAGATGTTCCAATGATCCTAATGTTGCAGCTTGTGAGGGACAAAACACTCCAGCAAAAACCTGCAGCCTGGAAGATAGGGCATAGAAGATGGATTTCAACAGTCACATGATTAGAGAAAAAATGCAACACAAATAAACCGATTTAGAATGCCCTGGCCCCTATGCATTTAATCTTTGTGACAGCTTTGGTAAGAGTTTTTGTAAATGGAAGCACCAACATGGAAAAGCTGTCCCTGGTGCACTTTAAGCAAAGTTAAGAACTTTCTCAACCTGTTCTTAGGTTTCACTGGTTAAACTAACAGTGTCTAACAGTGTCTATCCATCAACAATTGCCATCTTAAAAGTAAATCCTCACAGGGAGAAGGAAATGTGCCTCTCTGGATTGTTTGACTAGCACATCCAACCACAACAAGATCAGCCAGAACATCAGTATTAAAAGGACTCTTTAAGGGTCTCCAAATCAGTTCTTTCTGGTGGAATTAATGATGGAGAAGGGTATCAGAAAAATTACCAGATGTCTCACACTAGAAATAAATTAATAAATATAGACATAGATAAATGAAACAGGTACTCCTCCATTTTGGTTTTTTTTTTTCCAAACTTATGTATCCACTGCTTGTGGGTACATAAACAGGATTTTGGGGTTTTGTGTCTTTTAATATATCCACTTAGCTCAAATGTATTATTTGTGGTTTTGCTCCATCAAAATGATCAAGGCCCAAACACATAAATCTCACTGTGAAACTGCCTTTAGGTAGAGAAAGTCAAGCAGTAACCTAGGTCTTCTGACATGTAGTTGTACAAGATGGCCCTGCTGAGATCATGTGTTTTCCATTTCCTTTCTTTAGGGAAAAGGTAGACATATCTGCTTGAGCAGCATATACTACCTGAAAAGGTGATCTCCTTCTCTTACATGCAAAGACCTGCACAGACCTGGCCTTGCAGGTGGCACTGGAAGCTGAGGAGGGGTGTGAGGGACATGGGACACAGCTCCTTCCCTTCTCCATCTTCATTCCTAATGAGAGATCTCTGCAGAAGGGACCAGCAGGCTTTGGCTCTACCCTGATCCCCTCTGCCTCACCCTGCTCCCAGCCTGCTCATGCAATCCAGGAAGGACCAAGACATCCAGTTGTGATGAACTGGGAGAAGGTCCTACAAAACCATTCAGTCAGGTAATGAGATGCATGGTGTTGAGGAGGTAAGAGAGAAAGATACATGTGGCATAATACAGAATTGCCTGAAACCTCCCTAGGCAAAACTGAATAGAAATAAAAAAAATTTAAAAGTGAAATTCTTAGAATGTTTGACAAAAAAAAAAACTTCTATAATTTTTACCTAATATAATTTTCAAATTATAGAAATAGTATATTATATAATAGAATAGCAGAAAATGAGTTGTTACATGTATATATTGAAAACAAATATTTGGCTTTGTGTTCATCAAATATTTTGACTGCCTACTTGTTTTAAATTTTTTGGTGAAAATACTTAGCTGTGCTACCAGTGAACACTGATTATGCTTGTAATCTTCTAAATTATTTTTATTCTCAAAATTATTTACAGCAGTTGAATCCAGATATGTCTGTTATCAGACACTGTCAGATTTTCCAGTATATTGAGAGACAGCATTGCAGAGAAGCAGATCAGTTCATCAGGGGTCTAAGGAAAGACAAGAGTTCACAGGAAAGGTCTATAAGGTATAGTCATGTACAACGGGCTGAATGATATTTACAAGATTGGTGTGACTGAAACAGGCAGAAAATCAACAGTTTTCTTGGTGAGCACTGACATAACAGCTGAGTAAACATGCATTTATTCTTGTTTCACCCAATAGTTTGACCCAATGCAGCTGAGAAGCACCAAATTCACAATTATTGGTATGTAGCCCCCACTCCTGCATTTTTGCTCAGTATCTGGTGGGGACAGGGCAGAGGACATATCTCTGTCATTGAAAATTCTCTGGACAGATTAAGCTCCGCACTTGTTATTACCCAAGTGAGAGGCTGACCACAGGAAAAGGGAAAGCTTATTTCAGTGTCACCATTCAGCTGTGCAGACCCATTGCATGCTTGGTATGGGTGGTGCCCACACTGGGCTTTTTGTGTTGTAAAGGGAAATAAATAAGTGATGCTGCCACTGAAAAGCCACCAAACAGAGGTGTCACTGTGACTGACATGAGCTTCTGATTTCCATGAGGTTTCAATTAATGATAAAGCTGTACTTGTTATTTTAACTCAGTTCTTCCAGTCCTATCTTGGCTATCTGTTGTATGAACAAATACAGAAATCATTCAGATCAAGGGAAAATGTGACTGCTAGAGCTGCTTGCTCTTCCAACGGGTTTTATTCGGATAACAAAACTGGTCTGATTTAAAGGCATCGCTGTGGCCTTTATGAATGAGTAACTTACGCTTAGGAACGCAAAATGTTCCTCATTACACAAAGAGCCTAGACAACAGGTCCCACAGTTTATCAGGGTGAGCCAAGAAAAATTTAAAAATCAGTCAAGAAAGAAATTCCTTAGCCCATTTAACTGACAAACAGTTTGTATGAAGAAGTCAAATCTTCCATGAGAGTAGCTCATACCTGAAAAAAATACAGTGAACATTTGCAGACCATTTTTTTTCTATCTCAGTTTTTTTCCTACTGTATCAATTGTTTCAATTAAGAGACAGTAACTCTTCCTCTAAACATTGACCATTTCTACTCCTAAATGATCACAGTTACAACACAGTCCTTCCAGTTTGTCCATCTGGTATTTTCTGAAGTATTTTCTGACATGATCTACAGCCTATTTTTGTGATGTGAGCTAGCATTAATACTATTATTTTGTCAGCTTACATTTAAAAGTTATATTGAAAAAACTGTAGGAAGTATTTCTACAACCATAACCTGTCTGTTCAACTTCCTAGACAGCAGCCTTCATGGTAGAGTCAGAAATCACACTTTTTCCCCTTGTGACTTCTCCATCCACTACAACTCTTGACTTTTGGACTTCTTTGGTTGGATCCAGTATTCATCTTTAGAGAAATATATCTCAGGAATTTCTGATGCTTTCCTTACAAAAAATACCACAGCTTAATCTTAATGCAAGAGTATTAGGAGCTCTTCAGAAATCTGATTCTGATTGCTGGTGAGAGGAAATTAAACTTCACTTACAAGTGACTTGGAGTATCAAAAATTGGCTTAGCTTGTGGATATTGCTTAAAGCACTAGGAAAGTTTTCCATGCCTTGAAGTAAACAAAAATCGATTCTTCAGATAAAGAGTTAAGCAGTATTGAATTGGAGACCATTTAATGGAAAGTAAGGAACAATGTGTAAAAGGCAATTGAACGGATTATGTTCTCTGCACCGTGCCCAGAAATTTAAAAATTGGATGTGGCACATCCTTGCTTTTAATTCGTATCCTACCTATTTCTTTCATTTAATCTAAGTTTTACTGTGGATTTTAGTCAGTCATATTTCAAGCAATGTGTTGCCTTCCCCAAGGCTCAAAGGCTTCTGAGGCTATGGAGACAGTGTTTTATCCTAGGGCATAAAAGGGGTGATTTCAATTCATTAACTTTTAAGATATTAAACATATTTCTGCCATCGACTACCTGCAGAAGTAAGAATCCAAAATGGCACCTTGAGTACAGTTCTAGATGCCATCATTCCCTCACATCACTGGAATTTCAGTTATTCCTGTCAATAATCACACAAAATGGGCAGGGGTTGACATGAATTCATATATACAGATTTTGACAGGTAATTTGGAAGTGATTAGTTTGGTTTAAGCAGACACTTTTCAAAACACCACCAAATATATGTAAAAAGAGGAAGCTGGGTTTTTTTCACCTCTAGGGCTGGGTTTTGTGGGCAGGGGGACTGCATCAGTTTTGCCTTTGACCCACTGCAACTTCCCCTGCTCATGGTAGGGTCTCAGCTAGCATTCAGGGATGGCTCTGCTGGGGCAGGGAATGGGAAGGCTGTCCCTTTTATCTGCTCCCTGTCTGTCAAAACAAATAGGGTAATGCCCTCACTATGAGTGGCTGATTCCTACTGGACTTCAAATACAGAATGAAAGGCACAGGAAAAAAGCCAGATCCCTAAGGCATGCACAGCTAACTGAGAGGCTATTCTCTTAATCAAGCATTTTTTAATAAGCATTCTCTTTATTATTTATGCTTATTTATTAATAAGCATTCTTTTAATAAGCATTTATGTGCCTTCAAAGTAAGACTAAACAGTGATTTTCCACCCAGAACTAGTATCAGCTGGATGGCACCTAAAAGTAAAGGAACGGAAAGATCCCCTTCTTTAAATTAAAAATAAAGGCTTCGAAGTTGTGTCTAACTAGGCAATCATAAGGAGAGGTGATGATTGGATGTTTCATCTTTGTCCTGAAAATTACTATCTGTATGGTTTTTACGCGCCTCTTCTATTTCCCAAGTGCAAACTAACAAAACCCCACTTTGTCAGTTCTCTGCCTGTTAAATCAAGGTGTATTCTACCACAAAGAGAGCCTGGGCCAGTGCTGAGAGTTCCAACACCCTTTGTGAGTCTGCTTCTTGTAAGGATTTTGCTGGGCTTGAGTTTAGCTTTGCTGATTTTTTTTTTTTTTTTGGCTATCGAGAGACAGCCAGGCATACTCCTTTGTACCATTAGGGAGAAAAAGCAGATATGAAAAGCACAATTAACAGATTTGAAACAGAACTTTAGCAGGAACATTAACAGTTTTTTTTTTCCAAAGTCTGCAGTTTGAAATCCTTGGTCATCCTTCCTATGATTTAAAAAAATCAGAAAGAAGGTTTATAAACAAGGGTTGTAGAAGGGAAGGAAGGAATGTGACTTAAGCCATGATCAGCTTGGTTTCTGCAAAGACAGAAGATCACGGCACAGACACATAGGACTAGTTGAAGTAAGTCTATGCAAGAAGACTCTGGATCATAGAAAAGTAGCCAAAATGTGTATTTTTCTCTTCAAAATACACATCTGTCCAGGAAAAAATTTTGTTCTTCCTAGGTATGCATCAGGCCAATGTTTTCCATAATTCATTTAGTCTAACACTTTCTATTCAGGTTTCTTCAAGTGGTGCTACTAAGCAGACCAAAGGCTTCCTCAGCAGAGCTGGCAGACAGCAGAAGGATCCTGTGCTGTTGAAAGGACATATTTCAAAGGGAACTGAAAAATTAGGGAGGTCTTTTGTAAGTCCCCTCATCAGGCCCAGAGCCCAGTGTAAAATTAATCCTCAGTGATATTAACGGAAGGCTTTGGTTCTAGACTCTAGATTCAGAAGCCTTCCTCACCTGGCACTTGAGACCAAACATTTTCTTGCCTGGTCCCTGCTTTTCAATTTTGTCATCCAGCTGGTCCAGCCAGGAGAATACTCATGGGGGGCACACACGCTGCAAATGATGAATGTGATAGGAAAAGCTGCTGACAATGCAGGCAAGATGTTCTTGGCTCTTCAAAACACAGTTTTGAAAACTGTCTGGCTCAGGAGCCTTTTGAAAAGTGGTGCGATCCAGGTAACCCCTGTGCCTGCTGAGACATTGCTGCAAGGCACAAACTGGCCCCAGCACGTGTCGTGCGGTGCGCTGTACAGGAAGGGTGTGACCTTGTTTGAGGTGAAAGAAGTTCCACAAGGAAACGCTGGCACTTCCAAGAAATCACTCAGGACATGAGTTGCCTGTGGAGTGAATGCCAGGATTGGAAGAACAACAACCCATCTGACCAAGCTAAAGTGAAGAGACTCCCTCCTCTTTGGCAGCGAGGACTGAGTCAACCCTGCTGAAATTTGAAATACCTTTATGGGATTTGCGTGCATCTGTAATGCTCAAACTGTGACCATATACTGCTGTCACTATCCTCTAGAAAGATACATAGCAAAACTGTAAAACAGACTCAATCTGGACATATAATATACTACAAGGATAAAGATAGTAAAATAGAATATTATATCTTACAAGTTTCTTCACAAATCATTTAATAAAAGTTGTAATCCAGATGATTCAAAAGAACAGTATTAGTGACACACAGTCTTAGTATGACAGCTTTGCTGTTCAGGGAACACAGAGCTAAAAACACTCCTTCTCCCTGGTTTCTGAAATAAAAATAGTGATGCTTTTCCCACCCAGTAAGTCAAATAGCAGGTGAGGTACCCAGGGCATGTACTTCATGAACTTAATTTTCTGTGCTTTTTGAAGCAGTCCATTATATAAAAAAAGTAGAATGTTCTTACTGGTACTAATAGACCAGCTCAAAAACCACCCAGGTATTGCAATTTTTTTTTACTTTTCTGCTTTTTTCTTTTAATTTTTGTTCTTCTTTGCAATGTTTTCTTTGTTTGTCTGGCCTGTGTTTTTTCCTTGCAACACCACCTCAGTCCTGCATTACCCTGACTTTTCAGAATCTTGTGCTTTCTGTTATAAGGCATCATGTTTAAATCATGCCTAAAGCAGACATACACCAATTTAAGCATGATCAGATATTTGTGGCCTGCCTGGAGTACCTCTTTTCCTGATGAGTAGTGCTATAGTAAGTAGTCCCACTAACATAAATGAGATTACTCAATCACTCTATGTTGCAGTTAAGAGGTTGGACACAGGTGGAACACCAAAATGTGTACGGAAATTCTTCTCTGCTGAGTGTGCACCATGAGCAGCCAGTGCAAGTGTTCACAGGTCCCTCTGTGGAAACACATCCTGCCTGGCTTCACGCTCTGCTGGGAATAAGAAAAAAATATCTCCCACTACCTTGCACTGCCTACTACCCAATATCTCCCATTTTTAAATGGGAGTTTGGAAAAGGAAGCAGGAGAAACAGCATCATAAAGCTGGACAGAGAAAGAGGGTCCCCAAGAAATCATGCTCAAGACGCTGATTTGCTGGGTGGCAGTGATGTGTTACAGCTGGGATCTTCCTTCTGGGATGCATTTAGTTTGAAGACTCAAAGCCTGTTCATCATTAAAACCATACTGATAGAGGGCAGGCTCCAGCTCCTCCTCTCAGCACAGCTGTTGCTGCCAGCCTCTTTTCTGCTCCAGCTAGAGAACATGGATTAAATGCTCCATCACTGTATTGTCTGTGTCCTCACTGTGCTTTGGGGAAAGAGACAAAGCAAAACAGGTGCCTGGCGATGTTTTGTTTTAGATATGGATAGCAAGCAGAGTAACACTGATAAGGTCTAAAATATGCACAAGCATTTTTTTTTGGCCCATAGAGAACAGCAAAGCTAGTTTAACACTGAGCTTGCTGGTAGGACTTTCGCTATTTCTATGTAACAGCTAAATTTGGCATTATCCTGCACCTGTGGGAATGGTGGCATTAATCTAGCCCATTCCAACACTGAGTAGGATGGATGTTTAAAGCTAGCAAATCCCAGGCCATTCCTCTTTAAAGAGAGTGTTTAGTGTCAAAGTCAGAAAAGGAAGCTGTGCAGCCATGCCAGCAGCCCTCTGTCAGTCTGAAGGCAGCTCTGCAGTGTGCTGTTTGGACCCCACAGCAGAGCAGTGCCTGCACCCCACTGCCCATCCAGCAGCCCCCTCCAAAGGAGAAGGGAGCCTTGTCAGCTCAGCAAGAGGCAGCACCAAGCTCCTCTTAGACCTCCTCCTCCCCTGCCAGGTGCTGGTGTGAGATGCCTGGCTGGACTCCTCTGGCTCGAGTGGGACTGAACCAACTCCGCATCTCTTCCTCACAGTGGGATCACAAGCACAGCCCTGTGCGCCAGCAAAGCCACTTCCCACCCCATCCATGTCCCTGCACCTGCTGGTGCTGCACCATACAGCTTCCCTGACCCACCCACACTCAGAGGAGCGAGGGGGATGGGGGGGACACCACCATCGAATGGGGGACACATTTGAAGGGAAGACTTTGAAATGGTGCAGTTCAGCACCGCCTCCTTGGTTCCACCGACACTGCAATGACGAAAACATGCTCTCTGCTTTTGCCAGAGTTAATGTGTTCTCCTAGGAGAGGGATGGAGTGGTCTAATGGTAATTATTGTTAAGGAGGAAGTTATTAATATCTGTTTTCGCATGAGTATAAATGGCAAGGCCTGAATACATACATTTCAGAAGCTAAGGGAAATTACGCACTGAAATTATGGCATTTCATTAGCATTTACGTTATCTTTGGACCCAGAGGGCTCAGTGGAAACAGAGTCTAAGAACTTTACTTAGGCTTTATAAGGACTTTTTAAATTGGGTCTTGGAAACCTCCAAGGATTACGGAAGGCTTAGCCTCCCTGGGAATCCTTTTGCCCTGCCTGGTTATCCATGTGGGAAAGAAGTGTGTCGTTATATCCAGCCTGAACCTCCCTAGCTTCAGCTTAATGCCCATTGTCACTCCCCTTTCCACCAGCCACAGCCAGGATGCTGTCATGTGCCCCAAATCCATCCCTTCTCCAAGGGAAAGCAGCCTCTCCTCCAGTCCCATCCACCAGAGGCCTCTTGGAGCCCCTCTGTTTTGTCACTGTGTCACCTCTCTGACGCTCAAAACAGAACTCAATGCTTGGATGAAGTCTGAGGGGTCCTGAGGTAAGGGGACCATCCATCTCTCTGACACAATCCATATGCCCTGTAGGACTTACAAATTGGAAAATAAGGAAAAAAGAGGCAAGCTGAGTCACAGCAAAAACAATGATATGGAGAACATGGCTTGCCTAAACTTAGCTTACTTTGTTGAGACCAGAAGACCATGTAGCTCACTATCCTGCCCCTAAGACTAGCCAAGGCAAGAGCATAGGGACATATGAGGACACAGAGAGGGATTTTTGGGAATGATTTCCCAGACTCCAAGATCTTGACTCTCATGGATGATGAGTTTAGATTCAACAGCTCCTGAATCACTTTTTGTCCTTAAGCTTATCAGATTGGTTTTGAACTCCATGAAAATCTTTATCATTTATAATGCACTATGATTAGGAGTTCCACAATATATTTAACTAAATTATGTATGAAGAAGTACCCCTTTTCATACTTCAAACAGGACTTGTGTTTGTGCCACTTTCTGTTTTATTTATGTTCCTTACATCAATAATTCCCTAATAATTGTCTCTCTTTTCTTATTATATTGTGTGCATGGGACTCCACCACATCTACCAGACTGCATGCCTTCACTCATCTGTCTTGTTCTCTGTACTTCACCCAGAGCAGATGCAGGAACAAGAACTGCACATGGTTTAAGGTTTTTTAATGTGGCTGTAAACCATGCTTAGCAGAGAGACATTTTCTGTTTTCTTCTCCTTTTCTTTCTCAAAACTTCTTATCATAGAGTTTGCAGTTTGGGTGGAGCACCAGCTGTGCTGTACATAGAGCTTTCTGTTTAAAACTTAAATTCATTGAAACCCATGTGCCATAGTTTTCATGTGCTTTCCTGAAAAAAAAGAAATTGACCCATTGTATCATGTTTGAGTTTCCACATCTGTTCCATAGGAGTCATTATGAAGATGCCCTAATAGCAGAGACTTATTTTAGTTAAATCAAGGGAATGGTGCTGCTGACAATCTCAAGAACAGTTAAGAGTAAAGAGAATCATAGAATGTTAAGGGGTTGGAATAGACCTTAAAGTCCCAACCCTTGCACCTTGCAATTCACTTTCATATAACCACAGAATCACAGCATGGGCCAGGTTAGAAAGGACCACAGTCTCCTGGTCCAACCTTCCTGCTAAAGCAGAGTGTCCCTGGAGATCTTAAATATTTCCAGCAAGAGAGACTTCACAACCTCTTTGATCAATGTTCCATTTCATGGTTACCCACACAGTAAAGAAGTTCTTCCTTATGTTCAGGTGGAACTTGTGTGCATCCGTTTCTGCCTGCTGCCCCTTGTCCTGTTGCCTGGCACCACTGAGAAGAGCCTGGCCCCATACAGGCACCTTTCCTTCAGATACTCACAGACATTGATAAGGTCCTCTCTTAGTAGTCTCTTCTCAAGACTGAACAGGTCCAGGTCCCTCAGCCTTTCCTCACAAGTGAGGCACTCCTCTCACCTCATCATCTTCATTGCTTCCCCTGGACCTGCTCCAGGAGCTCCATGTCTCTCCTTGTCCTGAGGAGCCCAGAACTGGACACAGAACTCCAGATGTGCCTCACCAGGCCTGAGCAGAGGGTCAGGATCACTTCCCTCAACCTGCAGGCAATGCTCTTCCTATTCCTCAGGATCTCGTTGGCCTTCTTGGCCCCCAGGACACACTGCTGGCTCATGGACAGCTTGGTGTCCACCAGGAACCCCAGGTCCTTCTCCACAGAGCTTCTATTTCTTGGAGGTGAACATCATTATTTCCTTACTGATTACCAGAAGGCATCTGTGGATGTTAGAGTAAACAGTAACTAATGGACCACGTAAAACCACAGATGACTGAAGAAGCTGACTCATATCCCACCTTTTTGTTTAAACTTGCTGTAGATTCTTCACATTTTTGATTGGTAAGAACAAAGACAAACTGCTTTAAATGTAACCACAACCTGTAAATATTACATGCAATGTCTGAAGGGTGGGTTGGATTTTCTATGGAGTGAATGGGTGCAGCTTCGACTGAAGCTGAGAGGTTGGATCAGCAGTTTCCAAGTCATGAGCACTTCCTGCCTGAAACAGAAAAAAAACCCGAGGGTTTCTGCAGAATGAAGAAGAGCAAAACAGCTGTCTTAAGGCCAAAGGTGTGTACTGACAAACTGGAAGAAATGGACATGCAAGGGGGAATTTTGCTGGAAGAATGTTTAGATTCTTAAAAAACACAGCAGAAAAGTGAGGCAAAAGAGGCTTTTTATTGTGATCTCCAGTCCAAAACGCAGATAATTAAAGGATTTGAAAATATCCTCCTAAACATATGAATGAAAGACAATAAACACAAGGGAGTGAGAAAGCTCCTCCCCCCTGAAGCAAATTTAGCATTTGTACAGAGCTACACTAGAATCACAGGAGATTAAGCACTATTCCCCACACATATCAGACACCAAAAGCTGCTGAATGTTGATACTTCTATCTTTTTTCAGCCTGCTCACTGCAGCCACTCCATCCAGATCCTCAGGCAACTTGGGCTGCAGAGTGTGGGGTCAGCCTGGATGCTAGGGTGCTCTTCTGCTCCAAGAGGAGTCACAGCACAGTTTCTTTCTCTTCATCACATTACAGCCTGCCAAAGCCATTAGCTTACCTGAGAAACTACAGTAAGTTCAGAAAAGTGACTTTTCAAAACTAGGCCTGCCTTCTCCAGTTATTCACAGGGAACAGCATTTGTGTTTGATTGGTTTGCTGAACCTTAACTATTTTGATTTTATTACAGCAACTCTTGCTAGTTAATTATTCCCTCCAAACTAGTGCAGCTTATCCTCTCTCTCTCTCAGCACTTTACTCAGGATAGTTCTCTCATTACTTACTCATTTTTGCCAGAACACTGGGATCTGTATCAATGTGACTTATTTTCTTGAGGTGTCCCTGACCATCAGACACTTCATCAGATTCTTTAATATCTTTTGCATCCTGTTGCTGTAGACAAGTCATGCACCTGCTGGACCATCTGCCGTTGCAGACTGCAATTCAACCCACGCACACATGAGATTTCTTTATCCATTACTTTGCACTTTGTTGAATGGTAACTATCTGTACAGTGAGGCTCTAGTAAGGTTTTTCAGAAGGTGTTTGAAAAACACAGGCTAAACCTTTTTTTTTTTTCCTGCCATTAATGTTAGAGGACTCCAGTTCTTCCTCCAGAAGTTGAGAGGAGCACATGGGGTAGCTTGCAAGGCAGTGTGGCATGCTGTGATGCTCATCCTGCAGCCAGGGAAAGGGAGCACGGTGGCACTAGACAGCCTAGATTTTCAGGACTCTTGCACAGAGTGCAGAAGTGCTTTTATTCCTTTCCTGTCTGTTTTCTTTTTTATTCCCTGCCTTTGTCTCGTGTTCTGGTTTTTGCTCATGTTTCTGGAACGGCATGAAAAAGCCATGCTGTAATCACCTGATATTTGCATGAATTTTTTGTCTCCTTCCCTCTTGTCCCTCAAAAGTCAGCCTACTGAGAAGATTTTTGGAGGTTTCTTAGGCAATTCAGATAAATACTTATCTTTCCATCAAGCCCCCAAACAACTGAACTCACAATATTTTCTTTTCCAATTTCCTTGCAGTACGGGCTGAGAGTAGAATGCCTCCGATTTGTTTTGTTGCTTACCATGATCCTGCAACATTGAGAACTGTACAGCTGAGTTCAGTACTTGCTAGTCAATTGTCTTTAATTTCTTTACCCTGTGTAAGAAGAGAACTTATTCCCTGAGAGAAGAAAATTGCAGGTATTGTTTTGGTAATTCTTAATGCACTGTATTGGAAGTGTGCATTCCCCAGGGGTAATTTTCTGGGATGATTTACTTGTTTAGTCTCTCAAGGTACTTTGGAGTTGGTTGTTTTGGTCAGTGTCCTTGGGCAGGTGATACCTTGGGAAGAAACTTGACCAAAATATTTTCTCTTAGTTTTCTCTGCTCAGTATGTTGCTATCACTAGTGCTGTCCTACAACCACCCAGTGGGAAAACATCAGTTACTGAAACAATCCAGAATATTTCAAAGCAATGGCTTTCACTGTCAGATTCTTATCAAATAATCAGGCTGTGGTCAATTGTATTCTCTTTGCTTTTGCTATAGAGTATTTTTCTCTGGAAACACCACACAACTAAAGTGGCAAACTTAAATAAGAGGCTGACCACCATTTACCTGTAGAATGAAACCTAACAGAAGACAGAATATTTAATACCCCTTGACAGAAAATAGAGGTCAGTATGGAGTGGAAACAGTGGCTGTTTTCTGCCCTCTGATTAGGTTCAGACCTTGGTTTTTGTTATAAATGTTACCTTCCCATTTCCAGATATAAATTATGAGAACTTGGTTACTAGTCCCATAGCTGAGGTGGTGACTCCAGATTACCAAATTCTCTCTTGCAGCTGTGGTGAATAGTTCAGGAGCAAACTACAGGATTAAATGGGTTTGCATAATAAACACACACAGAGCCACACATAGCAATCAAATTAACAAATACCACTTTCATATACTCCCCTATTACCAACATATTTGCAGTCTTTCTGTGGGTTAATCATGAACAGGCAAAGGTCTGAGCTTGTGGAATAGCACATTCATTGTCAATTGTAACTCATGAGTAAACTTGCAGGAGGAATTGCCATTAAAATACTTTCTTTCCCTGCTCTGTGAGGTGCTCCCACAACTTTCAATGCTTTACTAGCAAGCTGTACAGAACCAGTACATTTAGGGTAATAGGATTCCTGTCTTGGCTCAGTTTTGAATGTTTTATGAGTCAATTAAAACCACTTGAAAGAATTTAGAGACAGAGGCACCACACATTTTATTCCCTGACAACTATGTTCTGCATTGTTTTCATAGGGGTAGGATTAATGAAGGTTTTTAAAAAACTTTGCCCCAAAAGGAAGTACCCAGATTCCAGTTATTTGCGGTTTTAAGCACTGAAACTTCACAGGCCTGCATGTAGAAATTTTTCAATGATCCAAAAGGACCCTAAATATACATGTATTTAGGTCTTCAAGCATGCTGAAGTACTGTGTTTACTGGGATCTGTGTGGCCCCATAACACCTTCTGAGTTGTATTTGTGTGTGTGTGTGTGTGTGTGTGTGTGTGCATGTGTGTGTATGACCTGAGAATCTGGAAAGAGTTCTGCCTAGAGAATACTTCACAAAAGTTTTATCCACAGAGGAAATCACACCAGTCTGATTACATCAGAACACTTACACTGCTGAGGCTCTCCCACCTGACTCCATATTCAGACTTCCTTTGGAAAGGGAGGAATTAGTCAGCAAACAGAAAACTATTTGTTATCCATGTATTATAAACTAGGTAACAACTAGAAATAGCCATGATGTATTAGGGACAAATTTTCAGGCATGAAAATCACTATTTCCATGGACTTAAAAGGATCCATACTAATTTTCAGTCTCCAGAGGTCTGACCTCTGGATTTTTCTTCAACTTTCACATTAGATTCACCACCTTCCTTATCACATCTCTTGCCAAACAAAGCTATATTTAGCCTTTTGTCTGATATTTTATGCTGAATTCAATTTCTCCACCACCATTATTCAACCCATATTACCTTCATTGATGATTTTGCAAAGTCATTAAAAACAAACAAACAAAAAATCCACAGAAAACCAAAACCAAACAACAAACAACAAAACCAAACAAAAAACAATGACAAAGGACCCAAAACACCAACTTTGTAATATGCAGCTTTAACTCCACCTTGGCAAACTTTTATTAGGTGTACAGGTCTGTAATTTCTGATGCCACAAAATTAGGAACTATAAGAGAGTGACAGTGAGGGTCCAGTCACCATAACTGTGAGAGAAGGCTAAGGCAACAGGACATCACATCATGTCTCTGCATTTGTGGAAGAACTGGAAAGTAATTAACCCGGGAAAAAGTAAAAAGTTCCTATGAACTCTAAATCAGCACTCACAGATTACTAAAGTCACCACTTGCTTTCAAAAATATTATGAAGGCTCATAGTGACCTGAAACCTTAGACACTTGTTTAATTGAATGCAAAGTTAAAGAATAGTGAACTGGTCATATCAGGTCAAACTAAAGTCCCATCCAGCTTAATATCCATTTTCTAATACTGGCCAGGAGGAAGCTCCTAAAGGAGATTACAAGAACTAGGCATGTAGAGAGCAATTTTCTGGATTTCTGCCCCCAGCTCCTGTATTTCAGCCAGGTGCTATGTTCTTATGATAACTGCTGAGTGCCTAGATGTATTTGGGGTACATTCCTCCCTCTGCCCTCTCCTCTCCCCATCATCCTCCCTGCCTGCTATGGTTGGCAGCGCTCAAAACAAACAAATAGTTTCACACTGGCCTGTCTGCAGGTAAACCCCACCTCCACTCTACCCACCAGTGCACTGTGTTAAACACAATTTCAAAACATTATTTTTTGAGGCTTGAAATAACTGGATTTCCCTGGGCTTTAATTTACCACTTGACTAGTTTCCTATTTAACCTTTCACTTCAATCCTTATTTCACAGCATGAAATGATACCCCTGCACACCATATTTCTCTTTTTGAGGCAAGCCTACCAAAATTATCTTTTGCTTGGATGTGATGGGAAATGAATGCAACTTTCTGAAACAACTCAGCGAAAACAACATATTGCTCATAGAAAATTCTCAGTAAAGGTTGCAGCTGAGAAACTTTGATAGGAGGAATGGCATATCAGACACACTTTACCCAAAGTTCTACTTATTTAGAAAGGAAAAGGCATGAAAACTTTCTGAAAGAACAATTTCTCCCAAACCCCGTTTATGAAAGGTACCTAAGTGTGTGTCTGCCTTTAAGCAAAGGACTTGTTATAGAAATAGTCTTGTGCTTGATATGCCTGCTAAACCATGGATTTTACCAGGAATGCTGCAATTAATCATACAAATTTTTGAATCCTGAGCTAGAGTCAAGATTTGCTAGCTATTGATATAAATTTCTAACACAGATAAGACACAGCAGGGAATCTTACCACTGTTTCAGGCTTTGATTAGACACATCTCCGTTTTATTGCCGGATGAAAAACCTTAAAACAAAACTGCAGTGACTGTATATTCTCCCTAACACTCTATTTATTAATTTTTGCTTGGGATTCAAGTAAGAAGAGTTATGTGGAAAACAAAGCCCACACAGAGAGCCTCTCCCCATAAGCAATAATTTTTGTTTACAGCTGGTCATCTAACTGATTTTCATGACAAAAAATGTTGAAACTCCAGTTGAATCAGGGCAGTTCTGGAGTAGCTGTGAACATGTGTGTGTGAGTAGGTATGTACATAGGGGAAGTCTCATCCTTCATTTTGTATATTAATGACAGAATGGATCCAAACAATTTCTGCATTTAACTGCAGGACTTTTAACTGAGCTCTCAGTGAAATCCATACAAGCAATGTATATCTGCATGTGTGGTCTGTAGTGCTAGACTTGTTGGTATGTTTAAACAAGGGAATATCCTTAGTCTTGTCTAATTTGTCCCACCAGGTATTGGGACAGAGATAAAGAAAGAAAGCATGGTACTGGTCTAAGAGCTTATGTGTAAGAAAGGGTGGTTTCAATTCCAGTTCCTGCTCTCCAAAGTATTTTACCAGTCCAAAATTTCTGGCAAAGCTGCCTAAGAGCGTGACAGTCTCCTGAGAGATGAGAGATGTGCACTCGCATCTCTTCAGGCACATAAAGAAATTGAGCTCAAGTTTCTCCTCCCTGGGGAGAGGGCATTTGCCACCACTGAACTGTAAGCACATGCAAGAGGAAAGCAGTCCTTTGTTATCCTTTTCAAATAGCATCTTCTCTTTCTCTGGTGTTTTTGTTTCATTTTGGGGCTGTGAAGGCACCTCATTGCAACATGAAATTGAAAGCCTCCAAAGCATCAGTGAAAAATCCTGTTTTATTGTTAACACATTGTTAGCTTCTTGCTTAGCAGACATGGCAGTTGTGATTCCCAGCATCAGACACTGAACACTCCTCAGGTGATGAACGTGAAGCCTATGTGCCTGACTCAAGATAGTGGCTGATGACCAGATTATGATGAGCTAGGAGCTCCAAAGAGGAGAGCTTTTTGCTTGGTCTAAATATCCTTTAAGTCCTGTTCCCCTTCTATAAGGAAAGAAGCCAGCAGCTTTGCCACACTCTCACAGGGGTGTTTTGAAGATGGCATATCTTGGAGATTGCATACCACTGAGATAATCTCATAGAGATGGCTGTAAACACCTTGGATAATGGTGTGGGCAGAACATGCTCCAGAGTGCTTGTATTGCACTGACTGGTTCCAAAAGGAAATTGTTTTCTTCACAGAGCCTGTGGAAGAAAGGTAGCACAAAGTGAAGCCTTGGAGACCCCTCAGCCCGTTGATTTCATCAGGGACACTGGGATAATGGCACACCTCGGGAAATTGCACCCTGCCAGCAGCATCCATTTTGCTCCTGCAGTATGGCAGGGATGCATGCTGCTGCCCATGCTCTCTCAGCCAGCTTACTGCAGGACAGGCCAGCTTCTGGGGGCTTGCGAGGAATCAGAGAAGCCAGAAGTCTACTGAAATCATGGTGTTAAAACCACACCAGGCAAGGCTGTGCGACATGATGGCGCAGAGACAGAAGCAGCATTGCCAGGCCCACTGGGCAGAGCACACTCTGAGATCACTGACCATGAGAGTGCAGGCTTGGCAGGGGCTGGGACCAACATTCAGATGTGTCACCACAGAGATGAGGGTGCTGATTGTGATGGGGTACAAATTAACCATGGATTTATGCACACAGTGTGCCAGTCTTATTTGGAAGACCTTTTGGTCCCTCACAATTGCACAAGGACAATGGGGATTATCATTCTTGGCCACTAAAGTCTTGCCCACAGAGAAGAAAATCAGTTTGGGTCCAAAACAGCTATGCATTTAATGTGAATTTGTTAAACTACAGTAAAGCTCTGTTTCAGCATTTTTAATCAAAGGTGCTTTTAATGTGATTAGTCATCTTTACCCTACCAAGTGAATTGATCTGAACCTAATTCCATATTTTTTTTAGTCTTTAATTAGACCATCCACACACAAATTGAATGAAGCTTTAATATACATTTAAAAATTAATTTGGATTTACTTCCATGACAGCAAAATGTCTGGATTGAGCATGAGTCAGTGGAGTCACATCAGTGAAGTGAGAGAGCTGTCAATCTTCAGAGCAGTTCTCACTGCCAGTGCTGGAATAGTTTGGATTAAAACAGGGAAAGCCAAATCTTTCCTGTTAATAAATTTTCACCTTCCGTGCCTTTTTGCTTAGGTATTTTCAGAGGCCATATCCTGGGTTATAACTAATGATGTATTTCAAGAGTGTATGAGTCTGTAGAGACATTCAGCCCACTCCAAACAGCACCAATGTCTTGCACATTAATGGGGCTAGCACTGTGCATGTGTGTGTGTATATGTATATATTTATTGTTGGGATTGAATGATGTAAAATGTTCTGAAATATTAGATGTCAAAGTACCCATTTCTCTCGCTGTGAAAGTCTCCTGAAATTTCACAAATTGAGTCTGTAAAAATTGTTGGCAAATTGGAGGCTATCAAGTCTTGTTTTATGGTAACAAATATACAGATACATGTACAAACAACTCTGAAATGTGCCATTTCCTGAAAAGAGACGTTAATGAGACGTCATCACCTGTCACAATTGCTGCTGTTGCCAAAGATGTTGCCCTGACCTTTAAACCACTGTTAGGATACTTCTGTGTAATCAAGATTTGCATCTTCAAAATGTCAGAAGAACAAAAGGTACTGTTGTCCTGACTCAGCTGAGTTTATGTCAAAGACCTGGTGCTTAGCAGCTGACAAAATTTCAAGTCAAACTTAAGATAAGATTGTGTTTCATTCACAGTTATGTTTACAATACATCGTTCCCATTTCAGTCTGTTTAGGATGATGGTTCTTACTGTTTTCTTGCTACCAGTGGAGGGCAACAGGCAGTTTTGAAGTTCATGCAGTTTGTTTTCCACTTGTCTTCAAGGGTTTTAAGGAGCACAAAATAAAGAAAAAGAAAATGGCAGTCCTCAGTTTAACGAAGAATGAGAACAGGATTAAACCATGAACTTAATTATCAATTCAGGAACTGATTTTGTTAAATGAATACATTCTCTGTACAGAAAAAAAATAGTCTTAAACCATTTTTTTTTCTCTTGGTAATGCATTAGAATTTCAAACTATTTGTAATTAGGTCCCTTTTGTACAGTCAGTGTATTTGCAAAAATGAACTTAGAAACAAAAGAAAATCAGATTGTTGGAATTATATTCAACAGTTTGTTACTCTGGAGCATGCTTTGTTTATTTTTGTTTACTCATCTGTCTCTTCTAGCTTGCATTACATTTTGCAGAGATGTATATATGAGCGAAATATTAGGCATAGCAGCATTCTGCATTCACTTCACAAGCAAGTAAGCAAGTTCATATAGTGCAGAAGTCCAGAAGAGCCAGACTACCAACAATGAGATGAGCCTGGGAATAGGCAGAGCTTAGTTTTTGTACTGAAGAAGTTGACATGGAAATAGCATAGAGAGGTAAAACTCCATACACACTCTCTACCTGTGTATTGGTGGCAAGTAGACAGCACCCCTTTTTACCTGTCCTATTATGAACTGATGTACATGAATGTTTGACTGCTGTTCTGCAAGTAACCATGCAATTTTTGTGAGGTTGTCCAACACGTCTGAGCTACGGCTCCCGTTCCACTGAAATTATGTAAATGGTCCCATCTCTCTAGTTCAAGGAGTCCAAAGTGGCCCTTGGCTGTAGGAACAGATAAAGATTGAAGATTTGGAAATACTACAGTACATTGGACTGAGTTGTACCAGCTGAGAAGATTGATGTACACTGGGCATTTTACGACCAATCTCTGACAAGCCAATTCTTTACCACAGTCCTGCCACTGAGGGGGTGAAATGGGTGCGTTGACGTGGTGTTAGATCAGCTGCTATTCACTCTGCTCAAGCATTCACAGATGGCAACAGCAGAGAAGGAGACACAGACTTACCTGCGTAATACCACCTTCTTTGGCACTGGTGTGTACAGAAGTAAATCACACCCTTCAGCTGTGGATCTATGACACATTGTATAAAATGAATTACAATCTTTCTTCTCGGAAAAAATAGGCTTATTTCTGGAACAGATTTCTGGTATGTTTTTCTGAGAAATTTCCCACTTCTGAAAGACAAGGTACAGGAATTCGTCTGGAGTTTCATTTTTTAGGCTGTCATTTTGAATGCATTCTTGGGCTGCTGGGGTCCTTTCACAGCATCTCACCCTCAAAAACAGTGTCTTTGGTGAGGGTGCTCATGGTGCCTCAGTGCTGATACCTCTCTGGAATGATGGTTTAATACTGATGAACATAGCCTGGAGATAATGTCTGAGTATTTAAATTTTGCAGCGTACAGAAAACCAGGTTATATCGAGATTATTTAGAAGTACACTTTATTAGCCAACACAGTGCCTTACCTTGTGCTGCAGACTCCCTCCTTGCTAAGTAGTGACCCCTTAAGGAAAAACCGAGCTACTGCCGCCAGTGCTATCCCCATCTTCAGCTGTTCTTCCGTGAGGTTTGCTTTTCCTCCGCACCCTGCCCTGGGCTTACCCCCTCAACTTCATTTCAGCACACTTGAGAAAGGATGTCTGTCAAGAAACCAAAAATGTGACTCAAATGCATCTGTAACTTTTTGTGTCAAGAATACTATGCATGTCTTCTCCCATTACTCCCCGTCCCATCTTGATTTTTTCACTAAAGTAGTATCACCAGGCCATTTAGGAAGTATATTCTTTTTGCCTTGTTTTGCAGTCAGTGTTGTTTCTTGTTCTTCTTTTACCACACCGACAAGGACTTAGACCAACATTGGGGGTTTTTTCTGTTTGTTTCAAAGTCGAAATGCTGAAAAACCAAAATGCTGGTTAGCCACTGCTTCTTAAAAACCTTCTCACTCCAGGAGAGTATGTTGAAAAAACTGAGTTCAAAAATCTCAGCTAAGATGAGGAACTCAGTATATATACTGTTTTGTCTTTTTTAGGCCTGACTTGAGAAGATTTTTTTAATGTCTTCAGTCCAAGAATACTGAAAAATAATATTAAAACATCTTCTGTGCATGATGGTCATTGCTTGATGTCTAAGCCACATGCACAACTCTCCTCAAGAGGAGAAATCACCCCAAACTGTAAAGTAGCAAACCTAGTTTTAGATTCTGACTCAGCTGGCTTTTCCACATTACATGACTTTTCCAGGAAAGACTTTCCATTGTGAGACTTAAAGTACTTTGTATGGATCTTTTCTATAGCTTCTGAGTATTGTGCTTTCCACTCAATAATGTGTAAGTGAAAGTCCTACAGGTAATAGTTATCTCTACCATCAGGGACTACGGCTCAGGTTAGCTGAACAATTATATACCGATTCCTGAAGTTTTCCAGCTGACAGCGGAGTTCAGGTTGGTGCCTTTACACTGTTATCAGTTACTTCACAGTTGTCTTGGGTATGGCTGTACTGGGTGCAGTTTGGTAAGGCTTTACCTGACCAACTGCTGGATGTGAGAACTGCTGGTTCCGGGACCAGTCCCATGAGAAGGTACTAAAGTAGAAACGGATTTACCCTGGGAATAGTGAGACGCCCCCCCGGGACAGAACCTCCTTGCAAATGACTGGGTGCGGGAGCGCACGCTAGTCTTGCAGACCCCCCGTCCCCTGAGCATCCCCCGCCGCCGGGGCGGAGGCGGCACTGCCGGTAACCTCGCAGGTTAAGCGAAAGCCTCAGCTTAAGCAGGTGCAGCATGTCAGTATCCTGATGAATATCGCACCCGCCTCACGCTTTCTGCCACCCCGACCGCCGGGGGAGGCTCCGGCCTCGCCCCCTCGGAGCGCCCGCAGAGCTCCGCGCCCGCAGCGCGCTCCGGGCGCTGCCGGCCGGCGGGGCGGCTCCGGGCTGCGACACCGCCCCGTCCTGCCCTGCCCGGCCCTCCTCGGGCCGGGGCTGCCCCGCACCCTGGGGGCCCTGCAGGCTCCTCCCGGGAGCCAGCGAGAGGTGCCCGGGGCGGGCGTTAGCGAGGCGTGTGCCGAGGGGGTGTGTTTTGGGCTGGAGTTTAGTAGTAGTAGTAGTAGTGAAGAAAGGAAAGCGGGACGGGGGGGTGGGGGGGGGGGGGGGGGGGAAAGGGGGGGGAGAAGGAGGGGGGGGGGTGAAGGAGAAAAAAAAAAAAAAAAAAAAAAAAGGCCCGAAGAGGAGTTTCCGGAAACTTCCAAAGAACTCGCGGGTGCAAGTCCCAGCGGCAGGCAGGAGCGATGCTGGAACCTCGGGCGCTCCGGGAGCCGACAGCGGCGGCGGCGGCGGCGGAGGGGGTGACCGCGGGGATGGCGGCGGCAGCGGGGAGCGCGGTGCCGGCCGGAGCCGGGATGGCCGAGAAGAAAAAAGCCGGCAACGGCAGGAAGGGCAGGAAAGGCAAGGGGCCCGGCAAGAAGCCCGCTCCGCCGGAGGAGGGCGAGGCGCCCGGCTCCAGCACAGGTAAGCCCGTCGGCAAGGGCGGCGGCTGCCCCGCGCGGACCTTCCGCGGCCGCGGGTCCGCAGGCAGCGGGCACATCCCCGGCGCTCGCTGCTGCCTGCCCGGCTGGCTCCGCGGAACCTCCGCGCCCCGCCGCGGCTGCTCTTACCGCTCCCGGAGCGGCGGAGGCGGCGGCGTTGCCGGGAGCCCCTCGGCTGTCCGACCACGGCTGGGTCTGCTGCCCCGTTTCCCTCCCGCTGGCCCCGAAATCCTGAGAGGCTCTCGGTCAGCTGTCGCTTTCTTCATATTTTTCTCCCCCTCCCTCCATTTTTTGGAGGGCGTGAGGCTATCGCTCCTGTTACAAAACACGTTTTCTGTCCCTTCCTTTCTCCAGAAATCACTTAGCGTAGTTGAACAGATGGCCAGCTTTCACATGGGGTATTTTGTCTAAACTTGCAGCTATTTACTCAGGGATGATCAGCGAGGACATTTCGCTCGCTTAGCAGCACGTGTTGTTCCTCTCGTACCTCCTCAGTATTAAGCACAAGAATTCGTGCCCAAGTAGGTATCCAGAAGCAGGACCCAAAGGAAGGGTCACAGCTGAGCGTGCTGTCCCACTCACTGTAGTTACTTACCTCTGTCAGCCAAAGCCCCAGTCAAGATCAAGACTCCTAGTGCAGTACAAGCGCTTCTGAGTGCATGATGCTTTTCCTAGAGACCTTGTGTTATGGTACCTAGTTTATCAGAAAGCCTAGCAGTATCTATGGATACCTTTAGCTTTTTGCAACAACAATGTATAGCAGCACTTGAATTCTTTGGGGTTTTGTGAGAAATTGTTTTGAAAGAAGCATGGGGAAAGCAGTCAATTGCCTGTGGTTTGGTTTTGGGTTTTTTGTTTGGTTGTGTGTTTTTTCCCCTTTGTGTTGTTTTCCTGTCCCAACAGCCAAATTAACATAAAGCCCAGTAGGAAAATACTTTCTAAATATACCTACATTAATTTGGCTCGGTATATCATATCAGGGAGGATATGTGTGATTCAACAGAAGCAGATACCCCTTAGGGCTACTAATTTTTACAAACTAGCACTGCCCACTGCATCCTCTTCCCTAGGTTGTTTGAGACATAGCTTCCCCAGCTTCTGCTCAGCAGTGGTTGTAAACAAGGAGGTTTCCCTTGTTATACCAAGATAGAGACAAACACTTGTTTTTACCTTCTTTTTCTCTTTCACCAGATTTTTATAATGCTGTTACACTATGCAAGCATTGTAAGCATCTCCTGCTAAAACTGACCACCTCTGGCATTAAAACATTAAAACCTCTGGCAAACTTATCTGTGACAGCTGGGCTGTTTGAAGTGCTTGCAAGGCTTTTTGTTTGTTTTTGTGGCTGACAGAAAACAGGAAGACAGTGACAAGTTGGACAATTTGTGATAGGAAATCTGTCAAGGAGACACATTTTCTCACTGTGCACCTCAGAGTTTTATAGCATCCCATCCCATTTGTGTAGGAGAGATTTCTTTTCCTGTTGTGCAATTTTATTTTTGCAGTGGAGCAGGGTACTGAGGGAGTAGTGAAAGGAACTGTGAACCAGAGGGTGTATTTTTTGAGTAATCCAACCAAGTCAGCTTCTAAACCAGGATTTAGATTTAGATAGAGATTTTTGGGAAGTTGGTCTTTTACCTCTGTAGAGGGGAGCTGGAGGAACAGAAAAATCCATGCAGATAAATAGCACCTGAAGTTTAGGTGTCTCAAGTGTGATTAATTCTCACTTCTGGTTGTCTGATTATGTCTGCCATGGTGAGTGTTTTACCTGAAAATCTGCAGAATAGCAAATGTAGATTGAGATTCATCAGGGCAAGATTCAAATCATGCCAGCTCCTAAGGCTTTGCTAAAAATCCAGAAGGCTAAGTCTTTAGTAGGCCAAAATATGTCAGTGTTTCAACCAGAAATAATCCACTTTTCTGGCAAGTGCTTACCTCAGGTCTTCAAAGCACCAGTATGTTTTTATAGGTATGAAGGAGTACCGCCTTCATCCATACCTGACATTACTAGTCAAAAGTTTCCTGTGTGGGCAAGAACTGAACATTCTTCTATCTTATGTAATAAAAATCCCATTCCTTCCGAGATGAGTGTATGTGGCAGGATAGTTCACATGTGTAGCTAATCCATGTAGTCTGTCTAATGGGAAAATTAAATACACTATAAGTCATGATTGTAAATTTGACTCTGAATCAGATAATGTCACACTGGCAATCTCATATAGATTTTATCTAATCTGTTACTTAGGGTATTACCTGGTTTGAGGTATTTAGAGGCATTTAGATCTAGAACTGATACTTAGAGTAGAAAGAGCGGTTAATGTAAAAAGTAACGAGAAAGCAATTTTGCATTTCAAGCTATGGGCTTTTATTCTCTCTGTTCAAGCATATTAGAGCTTGAATTAATTAGTAGTCTACTCATATTGATTAATAGTACTGACTGAGGACTCTGTGAAGGCCTTCTGACTTTGACAGGACCACGGTTTTCCTTTTTGCTAATATAGGTTTGCAGTCATACCTGTTGTCATTTGGTGTATTTAGCACATGCAGTCTGAGAGGTTATGAAACAGTTTTGCTTTTAGTTACCTGCTTTCTTTAGTTGAATTATGTCACGAATTATCATCTTTCTGTTATGTTCTTGTCTACATGGAGTTTTCATCCACTTACAGTTTTTCCTTACAAAGAACAGTGGCTTGCAGACAGTCCTCATTTTTAAGATCTGGCACTAGCACAGAAGTTCTTAGATATTCAGCTTTTTGCTTAGTGCAGTTTTTTCTGACCAAAGCTCCTTGCAGCTTATTTTGCTTTTGGCTGTCAAAGTACAGCATATGCACTTCAATCCTGGGTCTGGAAGCATTGGTAATTTCTCAATGGGTTGAGAATCAGCTTTGTTAATAGGGAAGAAAGGGTATAAGAAAAATTTTCGTATTCATGTCATAACTCATCCAGAAAATTCAGAACTGCTATTGGACAAGAGTTAGTTATTGGGAAAGAAGACATGAAGGAGGTTTGGCCTTCTCTGCTCACCAGCAAGGTGGTAAAACAGAAAAAAAATCTTCATGTTTTCCATTGTCTAGGTGAAGTCTGGGCTCTGTTAAAAAGTTTGGGGAGGTCTTTAAAACTAATTAGAACATTTACTCCCCCTTGCTACAAGCGCTCTTGAATAAACTGATTCTGTCTGGCTTGTGTCAAGACCACAGTGACTATATCTTCCTTTAGCAGGGCACTCTGGACCATGGTAACTACAAGGCACGGAAGCCTGAAGAGACTTATAAATGGACAGAAGCTTACAGCTTTTCAGTTATGTCAGTGAACTGCCATGCCAACTTAGTATGCAGACAGGCTCCACAAATCTGCCAGCAGGACTTCCTAGAGCATTGCCAGCACACTGAAAATACATCCAGCCTGGGCAGAGAAGACTTAAGCAGGAAGGCTGTGGTTTGGGCTCCCAGACCTGCCTCTCACACAGGCACTGCCCCTGATTTAAGGTGCTTTTAGAGCAGGAGCACAGAGGTTGGGAATAGACCCTCATCCAGGGCCTATTCCCAGGTGTCAGCCCAACCTGCTGCCTACCCAACTTTAGTGTTAGACTGTGTAACATGGGGCTAATGCACTGAGAGAAAGGAGTAGCCCTGGAAAAATCCCTCTGTGGAAGCTGTGTTTGTGGCAGTAAGGTGGGGTACCAGCACATCAGGCCAGCCCCTTTGTCATTTCCAGACATCTTGGGGAATGTGAGTTTTCAGGTGGTTTCTGCTTAGCAGAGAAGTCTATGGTGAGGTTGCTGAGCTTGAAAGGGTAAAGTGTGAGAAGATGTGAAGCTTTTCTGAAGAAAACACCTTGATTTGGGTGAAGACTTGATAGTGCTGTGAACTCTGGCCTAGGGTTTTGTCAGCCACTGTCTAGTGGTATGAGGAGCAAGTCTTCACAAGCATCTGGTGCCAAAACACAGAGAAGAAAGAGGGAAAACCATCAAATGAGTCTCAGTCATAACTTCAGTGAAGTGACCTCAGCAGCGTTGGTCTGAACACATCTGCACTAACAGTAGAGAAGCTGTGGCCATTGACATAGGAAGTAAGTATCTCCTGGTGGGTTTAATTTAGAATTAGATAAAATGCCAGAGATTGAAGACTGCTTGCCAGAATAAACAGCACAAAATTCAGATGAGATTAGTGTGCCTGAGCAGAATGTTTGACTATATCTTGGAATCAGGCTTGGTTGCCAGAGGAAGAAATGGTTTTGATTCATATTAAAGACCAAGCTGCAGGTGAGAGCTTGGTTGGGAGGATAAGAGCTCAATTTGAGAGTGGCTAAGTTTAAATTGATATTCAGTATTCATAAAGAGATATCAGAAGAATGATCAGTGTTTCAACATGAATTGAAAACAAGAGTCTGGGAGATGGAATGAAAGCTGTGATTTCTGACAAAACCAGTCCACTTCTAGAGGTTTACCTCTTAGTGAACTTAGGAGTGACAACTTCTTTTGGTGTTTCCAATCCAAAATATTTATGTGCTGCTGGTATGCTTGTACATTTTTCTGTGAGGAAAGCCTCTCTACCTGTGTGCAATGCCTACATTCTCCAAACATTCCACACAATCTTCAGAACAATTTTAAGAGTGAATCCTTTAAAAAGTATGCGAGTGCATTCACGGTTTTTTGAATTAATGAGATTAGTCACCATTCAAACTTTTTTGAATTAACACTAGAAGTACTACTTGACTGCAGCCATGGAAATGCAAACAGAATCGTGAGAACATACCAGTACAGTTGTCCAGTAAATACTGCATGTGTATAGAAAGACATTCACATGTGAAATAAATCCCGAAACTGTTCTGAACTTTGTGCAAATATTGATGGCTAGAGAAAGCTGAACAAAATTTTTATCTTTCATGTAGAAATGCCAAAGCCTGCTAAGCTATGCATGGATTTTAAAGCTTTAACCTCTGGCAAAGCTTGTGAGCTAACTCTTACATCTAAGTTTGTCTATTTGTAATTGTGGGCTTCTCAGATTTCTGGAAAGGCAGTAACTGAAAAAGGAGGGGGAAAAGGTTGAACGAGGCAGTTTGAAACAACACTAATAAGTAAAAAAAAGAAAAAAAGATCCCATGCAGCTGATATTCCAGAATAGTTCAGCACTCACTATTTGGGGCAGCTCATTTTTCATCTCCTTTACTGAATCAGAGTCACTAAGTTTTCACCAAAACTTTTGGGGTGGTTGGTTTTTGAATGCCTAGCCACAGAGGATCTTTGACAACACACGGGACTTTAGGCACCTAAGTGGCAATTTGTTATTCTTAAAGTAAGGCAAGCTAAATGCAGAGCTGTGGAAACCTTTCTTCCAAGCATCTCCCTTCCCCTACCTCCCCCGTTTCAGTCTATCTACAAGCATCTGATAGCCCTTTGAGGCAGGTGGTTGTAAGCAAAAGCAAAACAGTGGAGAACAATTGTGTCTACGGGTGTCAGGATCTGGAAATGCTATGAATTCTTACCGAATCAGTGTTTTGCTAACATTCCAAAAGTAACAAGAGTGAATGTGCCTTTAACAGTACTGATAGTTTATCGTGTTCCGTTATGATACAAGAAAACAAACCGAGTTGTCCGTGTTTTGTGTGAGTCATTCTAGCTGTGCAGGGAGCTCTCGAGGTGGTTGAGTTAACCCTCAGCTGCTGCCTCACACGGAGCCCTGGTTTCGGCGGGGGAAGGGGTCTCGCTGGAGGTCTAGAAAGTGCACAAGTGGGAAGTTTGCATCGGCAGAGTCGCGGTGTGCCGGGGCTGCGGCAGCGCGGCGGAGGCAGCGGCGGGTGGCGGTGCTGGCGTGCGGAGGAGCCGACGGACGCGCTGCTTTAAAAAAATAAAGAAAACAACCGAACTGGCCGCGAAGCGGGGGGGAAGGAGGTGCTGCTGACCTGCAGGGAAGGGCAGAGGGGCAGCGGGAGGGGTGCGGGTTTTGCTGCCCGCGGCCGCGAGGGGGTGCGGCGGGAGCGCGGCTGCCCGCGGCATCTCCGCGGCATCTCCGCGGCATCTCCGCGGCGGGACGGGCCCCGCTCCGCCGGTGCCGCGGGATGCTTCCCGTGCGGCTTGTACGGGCTCCTGGGGGGATGCGCTGTGGGTCCGTGGATGCGCGGTAAACAGGTAGAGAAGCTATGAGGGAAGGGAGGCTTTGATCTCATGCATTGTGAGCGTGAAGTCGTCTAGTGTGAGGTCACGGGAATGCTTTTCTTTTTGTTCATTCTCTCGCTTCTTCCTTTCCCACCACACTTTCTCTATCCCGCTTCTTCCCTTCCTTTGTCCTTTCTCTCTCTCCTGTCTTTCTTCCCTTCTCCTTTCCATCCATCTGTCCTGCTGTCCTTTTATGCATCCCTTTTTATCCTCCTTCCATACTATTCTTTCTCCCTCCTTTATTTTCTCCATCTTTCTTTCTTAATTTTCTCCATCTTCATCTGTTATCTCTCCATCCTTTTCCCCTCTTCCTCTCCTGCACTATTTTTGTTAATGAAGAAAAAAAATGGAAGGAAAGTAAACCAAGATATTTCATAAGGGATTGTTAGAGAGCTTTAACATAACCTCCTGTCTGCAGTAACTGCTAGTTTTTCATTTATGCACAGAATACTTACTTGCGTCTGGTTTTGTGTTTCTCGTTGTGTAATCTTCTGTGGGAGCATTAGATTTGGGGATAAATTGACCGTGTTATGTAGTTTGTTCACCATGGGCCATTTGAATCCTAGCTCTGACATCCAAGTCCACACAGGCTTCACAGGTCAGGGAGGAAGAGGGAGATGTTAATCCACTTGTGACAGTTCACTTGGGAGCCTTTACTTGTTCACTCCGTGCAGCTCTTCTTCAGGTTTTATGAGCTGATGGTCCTTCCACCTCTGTAAGCAAGGGGAATCCAGATCAGGGAGTTTGGGCTTGGCATTCAGACATGGACTCAGGCTGAGCCTTGCTCGATGCCTTTTTCCTGCATTAACAGCTTTCATTTCACCCTTGAGTCAACCACATGCCATGTCCTATGGCTAATGGTTAATCCCTTTGAAGGCAGTTACCAAAGCATGAATGCATACTTAAGGTGAATAAACAGTCTCTAGTAACATCCAGTTGCAGAGGTGATAGATAGGGGTTGTTATCACTGCCATTACTGCCAGAAGAGTTAAATTCTAAATCAAATTTGCATGTATTTGTGTGTGTGTGTGTATGTGAGCACATGCAGGTGTGGATGTTTTAGTGGGACTGTTGGCTTCTACAGTTATAGTCTATTCAGTTTTCCTTTGGGGAAGTCCAAAGGACTTTGGACTTAGAAAAGAGATATAAGGGGCCATATTTTGCCCCTGTAATGACATATTAATGCCATATTCCACCTGTATACAAAACAGCACTGAAAACTGCTCTAAGTTATTGTACTGTATTTGGAATAGGTGGCCCTGTTATTCTGTGAATATATTTTTGTATGTCCTCTTGAATTGCACCAAATAAACTGGTAATGTTTGTGTCATCACAGTCATTGAGCTCTGACTGAAATCTCTGTCCTTCAAAGCGCCCTCTGTGCAACCAGTTCCCATTGCCTAAGATCACACTTCACATGCCCAAAGTCACAACGGATCAATCAGATCACAAAAACCAGAGTCTCCTGACTCTCAGTCTAACCTCTCCCTTCAAGCCACCATGGTTTGTAACACATGGCCATAACATGTGCGTATCACGAACCTGCAACTTTACCTTTTTGTTTTTTCTTTAATTGTCAAAAAGATTCCTTTCCCTTCGCGAAAATAAGTTTCCTGGAGGACATTGTGCATAGTTGATGTGTCTGCTGCAGGAGAGATAGGAAGAGGAGGGGTCTTTTTAGGTAGCAGGAACATTGCTGTCCCACTGGAACTAGGCAGCCCTATGGCAGGAGCTGTTTCTGCAGGGTGAATAGGGGGAGGAAGGGTGTCAGAGAAGATGTCAGCTGTGCCATTGTGCCAGATGCAGGTTCTGGGAGAGTCACTGGCAGGATCTGAGAAACCCTCAGAGAAAAGGTTTTATGAGAAAAGTTTTCCAGCAGGCTGCTTCCAAGGACAGTATGTACCTTTGCAAGAATGAAGGAGAAATCTCCCATGCAGAGCTTCCCCATTCCAGTGGGAACAATCTGACCTGTAAAAACTGGTGTCCCAGGGCAGCCAGGACCTCCTTCTTGTTTCTGCCCTTTCTGCAAATGATCTATGCCAACTTTAGAGCTGTGTCCTGATCATCTCAAGTTACACTAGAACAAGTTAGCTAAGCCTTTGAAAAAACAAACCTGGAAACATAGTAGCTGCTAGTTGACCCTGTTCTTGGAAAGTGTGGACTGGAAATGCAGAAGTAGAAACTGCCCCATAAAGAGTGTGCTCTCTGTCAAGCTCTGGAGGACTAACGTAGCTGCTAGTGCACCTGTGGGGTTAGTTAAAAAGCAGTGCTTTTAAAAGTCAAGGCAGTTTTGCAGTGAAAGAACTTGCCTGGGATGTGGAGGATTTCTGTCCCTCATAGCATCTGAGATGAGGATTGGCATAATTTTTGAAAGATGGGCTATAGTTCAGTCAGAAGGTATGGGATGAATGCAGAAATTACTGGGTGAGTTGTTTTTTTTCTGCTACATGCTTCTAGTCTGGCACACATTCTGAGCCAGACTTAGTGTTGTAGATTCCAGCAGTCCTAGCCCAATCTCTTTTATCTTGGTACATTTTGATTTAAATGCAACTTTTACTTAAGCGTTTATGAGAAGGCATGTGAGAAGGTACAACAAATGTACAAAAGGCTAACTGTAAATGCTGGATGATAAGATGAACTGTGGAAAAAAAGAAATTGACTATCAACCAGACTGAAACTGATGTTAAGCACAGGTTTTCCTGGCTTTATGAAGTGCCAGCGAGGTCAGAAATTGAAAAACTATTTCAGAGCAATAACAACAAATTGAAGTGAGAGCAGGAAGGTTTTGGAAACAAGGTCAGAGTGGGATTTAAAATAGATAACTGTTCAGTTAACTCAGGTCCATTCCTAGGTTATTTGGCATTTATATGCCTTGGGGTTTTTTTTCCCCCATGTATAAGTGAAGATGTTTCTCATCCCACTCTGTCCTCGCACTTAGAGTGAAGACCACCTCACCTGGGTGAGAGGCCTCTTTGTAGGGACCATCCTACATCATCCTCTTTGTAGGGACCATCCTACATCATCCCTCATTATAACTGCAAGGTCTCTCTTGAGGCTCATGTCAGTTCCATAAATGACAGAACCCACTGGTCTCAGCAGCCAGTGTTCTTGCTTCCATCCCCAAATTTGCCATCTTCTCTCATCGCTTCTCCAGCTCACACCTGATACTTAGAAGCTGATAGCAATAATCCAGCCAGATTCAGGTGTGGAACAATCCAGTTTCTAGGCAGATTGCATGAGGGGAACCAATTATTTGGCTGCAGTATGAGTTATACCTAACAGCAGGATGAGGGTAGAGCTTGTTTTTAAGAGAATGTCACTTCAGTCCACGAGAAAAGACCAAGGGAGGGGATATAATTTCTGAGATGTTGAGAGAGGAGTAGCTTCATCTAGGCATTTTGTTTTGAAGACATGGAATTAATTGCACAACTGCTGCCAGTGACATTGCTTCTGCTTGAGGGGAGGTGCAAAGACAGATTCCCAGGACACCAATAGCTGAGGTTTGCTTAGTCCCAAGTTGGATTTTTAAATACTTCTCATGGTTCACTCCAGGCTTCCATGATTTTTCCTCAGGTTTACTTTGTATGCAACTGCCATTAAGGCAGCTGCTTTGGTAGCTGCTGAAGTAAGCTGCTAGGTCTGTATAGCACTTTTCCTGTCCAGGATCTTTATTTTGAGTTCTTCGTGTCTGTTTCCCTTTTGATTTCAAGGTCAGACTTGTCTCCAGTGACAAGCTGTGCTGAGCAATTGCCTCCACGGTGAGCTTGCCTGAAGGTACCTCCATGGCATTGACAAGAGGTAAATAGCATGAAAATGAGATGAAATGGCAGGAGGACATATAATGGGTAGGAGAGATGGTGTCCATTGTTCTGCCTGATGTTCCCTCTCAACTGCACAGGTGATTTTGCTACAGATGGTATCTTGTCATTGATTTGCCCATGGCTTTTTTACCCCTTAAGTCTGTGATGAAAGGTTTTCTTCTTCTGGGCATATGGATCAAAATCACCAGGAGCAAGTTTTATCCAATCCCTCTTACCCATTACAGGCCGTTCTGAGGGCACCATGTGTGTGTGTGACTCTGTTGTGTCCACACCTAAACCCTGAAAGGAAAATTATCTTGCTGCTTACTTTACACACAAGTTGACCTTTAAGGAATGCATTGAAACTCCTTGAACATCACTGGGAATATTTGCAGACTTAAGCTTAAGCACTTTGCTGAGGTAAATGGAACTAGCTGGAGCTGTGTACCTAGGTTGAGGTTTTCCCTTCTCTCACCCTACACCCTAGCCATATATCTTACATTTTAAGCAGGCCATCCTACGTGTTCTTCAGTCACACTGCAAATTATTTGAACTGAGAATAATGAAAGGAGTTCTGTCCCACAAGAACTGTTTGTGGAAGAAATCGGTATAATGCACTGTATCATGTCTGCTGGCCAAGAGGTAACAGGCAGAGAAAGGTAATTAAGTTGAAGTCAAATGTTTGCTGTCGAGGTCAGTGGTTAACTCATCTGATGTATGAAGTGCATTTGGAATTATTTTGGAATCTTTTTCATCTTACCCTCTTTCTAACAGCAAGGTGATAGCTTTTACTCATTCTATTCTAAACTACTTAACTTTCACAAAGAGAAGGCCAACTCTTGTTTTTTCTTTCCCCAAGGTCCCCAAGTTAGAGCAATATTAGTGTAAACATATATGTGGACTTGTGCATACACATGCACTCCAGTCCATCACAAATGCAGCAAGAGAAGAGTTTATTTGAGTTTCAAGACCTCCTAGAGCTATATTGCAACACAGAATTTATCCACTGGGGAAGTGTCAAGAAAGACTTTTTTTCTAAGAGGTTTTTAACTCACAGTTCCATAAAAATTATGGAGGAGCCTCTGGAAAGACCTCCCTAGGGAGCGGTCCTGTGAAATATACCAACAGCTGGATGGCACAAATTTGGAAAACATTGCTGTAAAGTAAACTGAAAGCCTCTGTGCAAAGGTAGTTTATTTTCCTAAATAACCCTTTTAATTCTGTATTAATGTTACAGAGAGGAACAAATGTGTCTTCTTTTGGGAAGAAGGGAAAAAAGCTTTTTGTGGAAAAGCAGAAATCTCACCATGGGTCATCAGGGGAGTGTAGAAATGTCCAAAGTAATGATTTCACTTTGATTTTTTTTTTCTAAGCTGCAGTTGGTTAACAACTCCCTTAACCGATGAAAGAAGTACCAAGCAGCTTCAGAATTGCTTTGTTTCATGGCACATTTCATAATATTTCTCACAATCAGTTTCATGGCAGAGCTTAGTTCATTTCAGATGCCAAATATTCCAGGCACAAATAAGAGCTATAAATCCCTTTGGAGTTGAGGGATAAGGAACAACTTGAGGTATTTAGAACTGAAATTAGTTTGTGAGGCTATTTCCATTCAGAAAACCATGGTGACTGCTTGCTGTACACCAGGGAGTAGGATAAGATGAAAAGTACAAGACAGGATTACCCTTACAGTGTTTGCACATCTTCTCCTGACCATCAACAGGGCACATGTCTGTCCAGTAAGACTGCTCAAGGGTTCTCATCACGGGATGACAGTGGGAAGCCCCACAACACCAGACCCAGGTCCTGCCTAGGAGCCTGTCAGAGTTTCTGTCCATGTCCAAGCCCCACCAGAGTAGCAAGAGGCAGCTTTTGAATTTGCATCACATCAAAAAGGCTCCCAAGCATCTCACCTGCTTCCACTGCAGCTTGCTGACCTACTGTAGGGCTTTACTATGTCCAAGAGCATCACAGCCAGTGATTTCTGGTTACTTTTTTCCCCCCCTGTTACCCATAATCAGCTGCAGCTGAAGGTGGGATACTAGGCTAGTCTAGCTTTTTGTCTGATCAGAATGCTCATTTTTATATGTGACAAAACATATATAGGAGGATGAAGTGAAGAATGGGCATGTGGGCCTGCTTGACAAGGGAAATTAGTGGGTGTGGAGGGTTTTTCAAGCAAGAGGGGAGGCTATGCGCTTGACCAGGAGTGACTCTACCAGCATCTCAGGTCACATTCCTTAAGCAGTTGTCTGTGTCTCATGTTCTCAGTGCTCTGCTTCTGTCCTGTGTCTGCTATATCTCTTTCACCAGAACCACCATCCACATTTCTAACTCAGTTCTTGCCTAGAGCATACTGTGTGTAATGTTTCTAGGTAGTAATGTGGGGGTGGAAAGACCACATGAGGTCATAAAGTTTTTGTGGAGTTGCAATTTGATCCAAAAAGTGGATTACCAGGTGGTTCTTCAGAGAGGGATTGAGGAGTTATATTTAAATACGTCACTTAGTAAGGCCTTTTATTCCAGAAGATAATCAATCCAATTTATTCTCTAAATGTGCATTTGTTTTACCATAGCATAATTCTAGGATGATGTTTAAATTGATCAGTAGATTGAACTTAACAAATAAAGAAATAAAAAAAAAAAAGACAATGCTACATATATTTTTTTTTTCCTAAGAAACAGGATTTTATCAGACTACTGGGTAATAAAACCTTAAAAAGGCAAAACATTTCTGATGCTTATTTTCATAAATTTACCTCTGTGTTGCAGAGAAGAGGGAGAGGAACTGCTCCAGTAACCAGCATGTCAACTCTCAGGGCCAGGATGGGTATAGCATCAGTCAGTCGGCTTTAATCAAGATGGGGTGGCAGAGAAGCTTTGAAGCATTCTGCAAATGTCTGTACTGTTACTGAAACGGTTGTTAGCTCTCAGGGAGGCTTCTTGTAACAGAAGGTTCCCATGAAAGGGCATTATTATTCTCCTGTGAGCTGTAAACAGGGGTGCAACTGGTCATGGCTTGGCTGGGAGGCTGCTCTGCAATAGACAGAGCTTCTGGAACAAAGGTTGTGTTTTATTTCTGCTGTGTTTCTGAACAGAACCACTGAGTGCTGCTCCCCTACCCACTTGTTCAGGCATTCATCAGGGAGAATGAAATGCCGGCAAAAACGGCTTGGAAGGCAAGAGTCTGTGGTCAGTGGTCTGCTTTTGCAGGGACACCTGGAAAGCTCATCCAAATGAGCTTTAAAGTGCATACATTAAGTCATATTGGATCATCCCTTGTGTTTTTTATTGTTTTTAGCTATAAACCAGAAAGAATTAAGATCACATTTTTCCTGAAGGTGTGTCCTCACCTAAGTGTAGTGGAAGTACTTCAGAGTCACACTTTGCATTAGTTCAGCAAAAGTTTTGCAGTCTGTCCTTGCACCAGCAGCCTTAAAATGCCTTCCTCTTGCTGATGAACCCAGGAAAAGTTTCTAGCCCTAGCCAGGGGAAAGCAGATGCCTGGCCTGCAGTGTTGCTGTGGTGTTACACATGAGATGTTACCCAGGGAGTCGGGCTGGGACCATGTTCAAAGGGACAGGTGAATTGCTGGAAAAGCAGGGACAGGACTGCGATTTGTGGGGCTGGATATTGAGCAGTGGGGAAATGAGTGAATAGAGAGGTCCTCGGTGGAGACCTAAAAAAGGAGGGAGGAGAGTGTGAGAGCAGAGAACTTGGGGAGCACAGTGTGTCTGGGAGACAGGGCTGCAGGAAGAGTAGGGGAGAAGCACCCAGTCATTTTTGGCTCAGTGGGAGACTGGAAGTTGGGAAAGGGGAGAAACTGAGATGTGACCGACCCACAACAAGGGTGGAATGATGAGTGGAGCAGAGAAGGAGGGTGGCCTTGTCGGGGGAGGAAAAAAGGCTGTTGATACAGATGGTATTGGGCAGCCCTATTTCCCCTGGGGTTAGCCAGCGAAGTGGCTTTACTGACCACCCTCATCATCTTCTCCTTGCCTGCTTAGCCATGCTGTTGCCATGCAGTGACCATGGAAACTCGAGTTTCTGGCTGGCTGTTCTAGGATGGTGGCTGTCGTGATAGTGGTAGTGAGTATTGACAGAGGGGAGGGGAAGGCGAGCAGCTGTGGAGCAGGGGAAGTTGCCTGAGTACAGTAATCGTCTTTGGCAGGTCAAGGGTGAACCGTGGCCTGCGGGAGTTGTACAATGCCCAAGGCTAGCAAAGTGGTGTTATAATAAACCCCAGATGTTTCCGCTATTTACAATGTATATGTTATGTTTAAACCTGAAAATGCATCCTAGGATCTGGTGGGTAGGGAAACAGTTATTAGCTGCTTGGAAATGACTTGCTGGTAATGTATCTGTTCCCCCTTGATATTAGCTGTTGCCTGTTTAAAATATAAATCTTCTAAGCAGCGACCCTGGTGAGCAGCTTCTTTGCCAAACCAGTGGTTCCATTCAGCTCCGTGAGGGGTTTCTGTGAGGCTGCATCCCGGGCACGGCAGCGCTGGGAGCTCCTTGGAGTGGGAGAGGCACCGCTGCCAGGCAGGGGAGCGCAGCCAGCCACAGGTGTGCAGAGAGCACTGCTTAATTTCCCCAGACTAATTATTTTAGAGCTGGGAGCTGGGAGCCAGAACCCTTGTGGTACATCACGGGCCACAGCAGAACTTTGAGTAAGCATTTAAGAGGAGGAGAGGATTTAGCTGATCAGGCTTTTATGGAGAAACAGTTGATGTCTATAAGAGTAAATTAGTCAGCGAAACTGTGAATTTTTGGCCAAGTGGTTGCTTTGCACAGAGCATCCAGGTGATCAGTCCTACAGATGGTCTAGGAAAGGCACTCAAAATATTAACATTTAAAGTGAATGAGTTCAGCTGTGGGAAGGCTGGGAGTGAAGACTCATTTTTAGAGATTAATCATTCTGAGTGAATTATACCGAAGCCACACAAATTTGGAAGAGACATTTTTGCTTCAATATTTTATTGGATTTAACAATTCCAAGAAAAATGCACTCCTTTAGTAAATCCTTAATAGTTCCTCACACACATCCCCTGCCTGACTTTGATTCTATATCCCCCAGTCTGTGCCGTGCCACATTCCTGCATTTTGTGGGCACTTGGGGTACAAAAGGACTTGTTTGGACCCCTCACCACAGGGTGTACTGGGCTAGTCTAAGGAGTGGAAGAGGGGAACTTTAAGATAGGTTGTCCAAAAACATTGCTGAAGATCAGGTAACAGTTTGCAAGGAAAATGGCCAGAAATTGAGTCCTCACCCAGACACACCAGTGTTGTGCTGAGAACCCTTTTGCCCAGGATACGTGGGATACATAGGAGAGTGGAGTAGTCACATTACACAGCATTTGTCATGTCTTGATAAGGGGTTTGGGTCTGCATAAAAATTAATCTCGGGGCCTGGGGAGAAAACAATGCTGATTTTGAGGTTTTGTTGCATTTTTCTCCCTTATTTTCTGTTCCTACTCCAAAGAGTCCCCGTGGAGCTATTCCATCAAAAGTCTACTGTGACTTCTATTAAAGGTGATGCCTTTTCTTCCTGAGCTTTGTCGTCCCCCCACATCCCACGTGCCTGCCTTAGAGCGATTTTCTTGAATGTTAGCCCTGATGGACAACTCCCTGCCTAGACATGCAGTTTTACAGTATTTCACATCACACCTCATAAGAAGGGATCCAGTAAAAGCATTCTGCTAGGCAGAGTGCCTGCATGGTGATGTGAGGGACTCTCTGTACCTTTCTCTGATTCACTTGGACTCAGTATTGTGGGTGAAGGACCATTCATGTCAGTGGTTTCTAACATGACACTCCAGTTGAAAATGCAGTTAAGCCACACCAGTCAATATGAATTCAATGCCTGAGGTGGCTGAGTGTAAAATGACCAGAGTTCTGTGAATTCACATCCCATCCTACTAACTAGCTTCCCCACATGGAAAGTCAAATGTGTGGAAATGTTAGTTGCCTGAGATCTTCTTTGATTGTTAGACTTACTTGTTCTGCTGATTGCAGAAAGGTTTTTTCAGTGTTTTTAATCTAATTCAATGTGATCACCAAGTCACAGTGAAATTGCTGAACAAGAGTTAAAACGGGGGGAAAAAGAAGTCTTTTTCTCTCTCAATCTACACCTAAAACTGAGGTGACTTTTTTCAGGATGTGATGACCATTACTCAAATGCGACTCATAAAGTCACTCCTAGTACTTACTTGTTTAGTGATCCTGTTGAGTCTGAATTCAAAACATGCTTTAATAAAATTTCTGCTTTTCTCATCTCTCAGGGGTCTAGTAGATTCAGCTAATGCCAAGTCCTAGTCTTTTGCTGCATTTTGATCTTTATCTATCCCTCTGCAGAATAATCAATAAGATAACTAATACATCAGATAACACATTATTTTCCAGCCTAAAATCAAAAATGTAAGAATTTATATTGTTCTTACAGAGATAGAATATCCTCAGAACTTGGAAAACTGAGTTATCATATTGAAATTAAGGGCTATGCTTGATTACAAATAAGGGTGTCATAAGATTTAGACGCCAATGACAATCTTTCTCCTTTTTTTTTCTTTCTGGAGAAAGAGTATTGTATAAGAAAAGAAAAAGATGGTTAAAACCTGTTGTTTAAGTTCAGTGCTTCCTCTGATTACTTAAATAATGTTTTGATTGAGGAAGCAAGCCATGGGGATAAACAGCTGTCAAACATCTCAGTATTATCAACACCAATGCCATCTCCTGAGCACTGATAACTATTGAGGAATTAAATTAAAAACTATTTTTTTTTCTAAATCTACTGAGAAAGGTTAGGGTGAAAGTATTGTGAGAAGGAGGGTGCCTGGCCCTGGAGCTATTTGCCTTTCTTAGTATGGAAACCTTGGCTTCCATGATTGTATTCTTTCTGTGTTTGGTGCGTGTTCAGTCAGCCCTGGTCAGGTCTGCAGAGGCTACAGATGGAGGTGCCTTGCACTGCCAGATGAGATGATCACTTCCTTGGAGATTTGCTGGGTTTAGATCCTCCTCTATTCTCTCTTGACTCATGTCAGAGTTGTTGCTGAGAATCCCTGAACACACAGTGTGTGCTCACTTCCTCTTCCTCCATTGCAAATAGCTTGATTGTTCTATAGGCTTCAGGAAAACATTAATTTGATGCTGCTTTTCCTCAATCCTTGATCTGTTAGTTTGCTGCTGGAAATCCGTGAAGCTCGTGGAATAAGAGGTATGTAAAAAGATCAGACCTGGAAATAACATCTTGCAAAGTCCAAAGTGTGCCTTAAATTCTTTCCAGAAACAGTGATTAAAACAGAAAAATATGGTAGACTTTCAGGGTTATTATACTGTTGGGTTTTTTATTATGTTTTTCTGCCATTGGGTTTTACGACATTTTCAGTAGCCAGATAGAGATTAGTAATCAGTTAATACCTGGAAAACAGAATGCTTATCATCTACAAAGTATTTTGCTCTATTAATTGTTTCAATTTCTCCTAACAGTAATGGTGTCCAGCTTGGTTACTTCCTACATAGAATTCCCTTTACAGCCAGAAGGGGGACTCAGGATATTAAATTTCAGCTGATGCCGTGAACTCGTCCTTTATGTTCTTTTTTTCTGAGCATTGATTTCTGATACTATTGTGATTCTGCCTTGGCTTCTTCCATCAATCTTTTATGGCTTTTGTTGTCATAGCTTTCATTATTATGTACTTAGCAGTGTGGGACGAATTTTTCAGAAGGAAATTCCAAAATGGACATTTGAACATGTCTGGAATCAGGTCCATCAGGAAGCAGTTTGGTATCACTCCTTTGCCTGTTTATCACAGGAGTTTTCAGCCCATGTGTTGCTGCATCTCCCCAGAGGTTTATCTTCCCTCCAGTGTGTCAGCAGGATCCTGGATTGTCATTAATAAGGGTATATTATTGGCTGTTGTGATATTCAAGCATAAGAGTGTGTGAGACCCAAGAGAGAGTCCTGGTGTGCTCAATGGACTTCAGACCATAGTCCAGCTCATGATGAAAGAGAATAAAAGACCATTTCTGTGCAGAGATGTGCATGTTGCTTTATGTGCAAGGGAACAATCTGTGAGAGAGCAGACAGAAGTTTAAAAAAAAACCAAATACAAAGCAAACAGAAAAGCAAACAAAAAAAAGCCAGCAAAAAATAACAAGAACAACACCAAAACAACCTTTAGAAAAGACAAAGTGTGTGGATAGGTTATTTTAGGTAAACAGACTCAGCTTTTGCACAGTACCAAGGAGTGAATCCTACCTGCCACTGGGTTTCTTTCCCTGTTACCTGTTGTCGTGTCAACTTGCAGGACTGAGTCTTACAGGAAACTTAATACACCTTGTAGCTCTCCTGCTGGGATTGCATTGTTTCCCATATAAGGCCCTGATTTTAGCAACTCTTTTAGGATCAAGCTTTTATCTCTGATTTTTTTGTGTAATATGAGTTTCATTCTCATGTCTTCTAGAAAAAATGGACAAAAGAGATGACTGGCAACCCCATAGAGTTCAGCTCAGTTGGGGATAAAGTTATGCATTCTGCCCGTTGTGTGCTATTTCCAGTGAAAATCTAGATTGTAATTTGACATGATACCATCTTTTTAGGATA